>JAODJW010000038.1:2334721-2348901 GCA_026777045.1 Hyperopisus bebe | reverse complement strand
GGGGGGGGGGGGGGGGGGCGAGGTTGGTGATGGGAAAAAATAATTTAGCATATTGAGAAAATCATCTCATGCCTTAGCGTTTGAGAATCACAGACCAGTACAATGTTCCTAGGAAGTGTGAAGGCTCCCTTTAAGAGCTGCTACCTATCACTGCTGTTTTTTTTACAATACAATCCATCAAGATCAAATGGGGTAATAATATCAAACACAGTTTGCAAGGTCAAACATCTTATCTAAGTCACCCTTCTCTTTGCTGTTACTCAGCACAGTAGCTTCAATTTTGCGTCGTCTCAAAATTTGAAAAAATCCAGACCTTCACCTATAGTGTGCCAGAAAAGTTTGGAAAAGATCAAACCATTTTTCAGTTATCATGCTGACAAGATCAAGTGTCTAATGCTGTCATTATCTTTGCTATCACTATGCTGCATTGCTTCAACTGTGTGGGATTTAGTTATCGTGCTAAAAGAATCAAGTGTCTGAAACTGCAGTTTTTTTGTTTTTCTGCTACTACTATGAAGCACTGCTTCAGTTTTGGGGTGATCTGTCTCAAAATTTTCAGGTTTGTCACCCACACAATGTGTTTGCGAACTTTGAAAAAGATCTGTAAAATACTTTTAGGATTACTGTGTACACAGGACCAGGCGTCTTCTGTACTGTCTTCTGGATTCCCAATAACTCCTACTTAAAAAAGTACAGTTGAACAGAATAAATTTGTATTGCAAATGTATGCAAGTCAATGCTAATTCAGCTAGTGTTTAGTGCTAACATAACATGAGCATACAGTAAATAATGTTGTATACTATGGGAACAGTAATAAGAACCTCTTCAATTATATGTCATTGTCCAAAGTTGGCAATGCCTTCACTGAGCCATGGAAAATCAACGCAGCTACAACTGTGCTATAACTATTCTTTTCTCAGTATGGCTTGGATACGGGTTGGTTCCTGAATGCCAGTGGAAAAGCACCAAAACTGAAATCAGTTGTCTTCATTCATTGTTTTTTTTTGTGAAGCATTAATAAGATCATTCAAACCGTTTTTGACATCACATTCACAAGATCAAATGTCATGTTTTCACCCTTCTCTCTGCTGCCACTAAGCGGTGTTGCTTCAATTTTGGGACAAGTTCTCAAAATTTGATCAGTTCCAGCTCCACACCCATACACTTGGTCTCCTTCAAATACTTTCAGTTATCCCTCTAATACGATCGTGTCAAATCTGCCCTGCTCTTTGTTATCATCATGCAGTGCAGTTTTCAAACAAACCATCCTGAATTTTTATCACTTCCAGTCTGGCACCTATGCAAAGTTTAAAAAAGATCCACTGAGGAGTTTTTGCATTAACAATAAGATGTCTGCAATGGTGGCAGACTAGTGTCAAAACCATATGTACGAATCCCAGTCCAGGGCATACAATAACCAGTACCCACCCTTTACCTAACATGCCCTCAGAAAAGTATGCGGCGCGGTACATGGTTCACATTGTGTCATGACATTAAAATTTGAATTAATAATCTCTCATACAGAAATTCAATGGAAAATGCAAAGTTATAAATTACCAAAAGAAAGATTAAAAAATACAACTACAAGCTTCAATTATATAATTCTGATTTGCATGGTATTAGTAGTAGGAAATAGAAGTATAAAATTAGGCTCACCTTGCATATAAGCACTTTGAGTATAGGGTGCTGGTAAAGCGAGTCTCGCAGGAAATGGTTGACCTGCTGCCCACAAGCAGTGCAGCTGACAATCTGGAAGTGCTCACCTAGTACCACAGTCATTGTGTACATTAACAGAAATGTGTTTACAGTAAAAAAAAAAAGAAAAAAAAGAAAAAAAAGAAAAAAAAGAAAAAAAAGAAAAAAAAGAAAAAAAAGGAAAAACACACTTTTCAAGTCATCACTATTTTTTTGACTGCTTAAAAGGCTATATTGTTAGTCTGTTTCAGTTCCTGTTTTTTTCTTAAAGGAAAAAGACACCGAAGAAAACTTTAAAACTTTTGTTCCGTTTCTTAAATTAACATACTTATCCAATACTACACAATCATGCATATAGTTTTTCGATTACTCAGGTTGGATACAAAGACTAATAATGTCAAGTTGCTTAAAGCTGTTTACTACAGGATCTATGAGCGGCTATATTATGTATTGCTTTTAATAATACTTCAGTGGTGAATATTTAATTGTTAATACAAGCTATGTGTTTTAGTTGCACTGATCCAAACAAATTATGCAATTAATTCAAGCAATTCCATAATTATTTTGACACAAGTGCAAAAATTGTCTTCAAGAAATGTGTTTTGTAAAGGAAGCATTAAAATATCCCATATTGCCTTAAAATTATGTTTAACCAAAAAAAAAAAGTAAAGACTAGCAAAAAGGAGGAAAGATTATGTACAGGTTTGTTCATTTATGTAATCAGTTTGAAATTAAATTCAATAGGATGATAGAGTCAAGTAGCTATAATCTGGTACAATTAGAAATGTTATAACATGTGCATACATTTCAAATAAATTTTACCCATTACCTAGGTTATCCATTTGTTAATTTGTTAAATGTGTTACAGTGTAAGGTTATAAAGTGTATCCCAGAAAGCATGCCAGTCTGTCACAGGACACACACGTGCACAAATCACGCACTATGTGCAACTGAGGTAATATATCACAGGCTTGGTTTTGTACTGTAGTTGGAGAGTGCAAACAGATGTAGTTGGAGAGTACACAGAGGACAGCAGGAGGACATACAATATCCACACACAGAGTAAGAAAAATCAAACTCAACCCTGGAGGCTATACTACTAATATTATGCCGCTTTAATCATTTCCAACATCAAAAAAAATAATAAATAAATAAAGCAGGGAAAGTGTGCAGTGCCCTCCATAATGTTTGGAACAAAGACACATTTTTCCTTCATTTGCCCCCGTATGCCAAAGTTTGAAAACTGTAATCAAACTATTCATACATGATTAAAGTGCACATTCCAGATTTTAAGGCTATCTGCATATATTTTGGTTTCACAATTAAAGCACTTTTCATACATCAACTCCATAAGCAGACTGTAAAGGTGATCAAAAGCTTAGAATGAAAACCTAGGTATTGTCTGCACTAACTAAGCAATTAAACACCTGAGTAATCACAAACACCTGTAAAGCTATATGTCCCAAATATTACAGTGCTGGGGGTGACTATGTAAAGAAATTGCTGTAAACACTTCTTATACATTGTAGTGAAACATTATAGAGGGCACTGAAGGGATGGTCTCACCTCTTTTGCGCAAAACATCACTTTTTAGCTTGGTGGTTCCTCTGCATCGAAACTCAGGACCCCTGAAGTCATCTTCATTTCCCACAGGTTCTGGCTGTACTACCACAGTACCTGTGTGCATGAAAAACGCAATATTACCCTGTTTCCCTGAAGGAATTTTAAACTAAGGGAGGAACTCTAATATATGAAGGGGGAACGTACCTTTAGGTAAACTGCTTACATCGACATTGCTCTCTGAACCATGGATAGATTCATTCACGAATGACTCATCACATTTTCTAAATGTAGCAGATTCATTAAATCCAGCGTTTTTCGTGGTAACAGAAGGTTTCCTACAAGAACATATATTAAATAGGGGTTAAAGTTGCATCTGAAATAGTTGCATCTGAAAATTTAATGCAAGAAAACTTACCTCTTTGAACGTGCCAAGTGTTTCCCACTATCTGACGAGCTGCAGGGCTACAGTAAAACACAAAACACAGTGTATTTCATTAAAAGAGCAGGTGCTTATTCTAGATACGCATTTTGCGTGCAGAAACATCAAAATATGGGTGTGTTGCACATAAATGACCTTTATGCACATTCTGCCACTAACTTAGGTGCTTTTAATTGCATTTCTCACTACGTACAAAATGCAGGGTACAAGAAAGTCCTAAAAAATATCAGACTGGTTTAGCACTTGTAGATTTGGATTTAAGACTTTGGTTTATTGACTTGGGACTTCATGTGTTTAGATATATTTTGACTTGAGACTTGACTCAAGACTTGCCTGTTTTGACTTGGGACTTGTCAAGTTTTACCACATAAATTCCTAGTCTTGTTCCCACCTCTGATCTAAAGTTTACCTCCACTACAGTGTTCTCTGTATCGCACATGGCGGAGTTCCCCCCCGTTGCGCGCGCAGAGACACGTGCACACGCACACTGGTGAGCACACTCCCACCAGCAGACAGAGTGCACGTCGGAAAATATGTCGCGTCAACCGCCTGAAAAGCAGACAAAAATATCTGCACACTTCATGGATAGTTGTCGTAAAAAGAAATGTTCTGATGTTTAGTTCAGTCGTTATATTGTCTGCTGTCATTGAAAGAAACACATGAACACCATGAATCCTGTCGGTGCTCTCGTGTATGCATGAGCCATTCAAACCTGGTCACATCAAAACATCAAAAATGCGGTTTCTGAGGCAAAACCCAGAAATGCAGAAGAATTGTGGAATGTAGTCCAATCATCCTGGGCTGGAATACCTGTTCACAGGTGCCAGAAGGTGGTCGACTCTATACAACACAGATGTGTAGCAGTTCCCAGAAACAGTGGTTAAACAACTAAATATTATTTCAGTGATTCTAAAAAAAGCAAAGTCTTGAAACATTTTTCAGCTTATACAGTGAATGTTTGAGTTAGTAAAGAGGAATGTAGACACTTATTTTTTGAACAGCCTAATATTCCATTTTTTTCACCTTCTGTAAAGGAATAACAGAAATTTGATATATTTTTATTCATGTCTTGACTTGAAATAGAATATTCAATTTGAGATATTGAAGGAATTGATTCATTCAAATGCATGGAAATGAATTCAACTCTTACATGCTCCTACAATAATTATGTTAAGTCACCTGACATGTGCCTTTGAGGTCAATTTGACCCTAGTGTAGGTGTGAAAGTTAATGGCGGAAACAGCGAGTGGCCAATCAATTTCCCCAGCATACTTTTTTTTTAAAAAACTGATCCCTGGCCATTGCTTATGCCGAACCCTGCAAAATGTGACTGCACATGCACAGCAAGACCAATTTAAATAAGGAAACATGCTCAATGAACCATATATGGGCATATAACTTTTACACAACACAATTCAAACTGCACAATAGGAGAACATGTATACCGATATCGGCACAGCACAGAGGGGAAGAAACAGAACTTCACTGAGGATGAGGTGGAGGTTTTGCTGGACAAATAGGTAGTTTTTGGCAGCTTTCCTAGTGGACTGTATAAGAAAGAGAAGAACCTAACATGGGGACAGGTGACATGCAGTCAATGCTGTATGAGAATGGCAGCAGGGATGTCAAAAGTAGTTTGATCTGGAAATAACCAAAAATAGGATCGCAGCCCACAGATCCCATGTCTGTGCCACGGGGGGGGGGGGGGGGGGGGCAAACACCATGTCAGTGTCATCTCTGGATGGTAAAATAACTGCCATCATAGGCAAAACATCTCAAACAGGAATTACGCCAGATGGTGACACTGTCAGTGCACATCCACCCGTGGATGAGACCGGGTGATCAGGAATAGATATTTTTGTGGTTGTGTTTAACTGACTGCAGCAAGTGATGCATGTTGTGTACCACACTAGACAACATGTTGGTAGAAATGAACTGGGCCAGACACGTCAGTTGTCTAGTGAAGTATATGCAAGTTAGAAAGAATCATTTTGAAATTAAGAACATAAGAACATAAGGAATACAAACGAGAGGAGGCCATGGTCTGCAGAACACCAACGTGTCCATCAGGGCGAGAGATATCAATGCTGCCGGCGCAATGAGAGCAAGACTCAGGCTGGAAACTGACCTTGGGCTTATCTGAGGAAAACATGCTCTCTTGGTTGCTGTGAGTTTTAGTGTGGTAGTATGGCTCAGCACTCAGGATAGAATTTTGCATACAAAATCTTTGTTGCCAGTATTTTTGTATCCAGGTCATTGTTGAAGGATGTTCTCTGAAACCTTAGCCTTAGCTTTCCTGCATCTTTTGGAGTCTTTAAACCAACTAGGGGTGACTGAAATGGGAAGTGTAGGGCAGCTGGGACAGGAATCAGGAAAGGGGCCCATCTCTTGTGTTAATGGGAACCTGGCTTCGCTGCAACACGATTTGTCCTGCAGCAGCAACATTCAATGCGTCTCCTTCGAATACTTTTTCAGTTATCTCTCTAACAGCATCGAGCGTCAAAACTGCTCCTTTTTGCTATCCTGACATGGCACTGCTTCAATTTCTAGGTGATTTTTCGGTGAGAAACTTAATCACTTTCAGTTCCTCAACCATACAATGTCTCTGCAAAGCTTGAAAAGGATTCAGATGTTTTTTGAATTATCTTAACAAGCAAAGCATTTGTGGCGGCAGACTGGTTTCAAAATTATATGTATCTCCCAAAGTCAGGGGAGTACACTGATGGTATAGATACAATCAGGAGATGTCTGATGAATATCTCACTCAGGGTACATGTGTAAAGAGGTTTCCTGTTTTTTTTTTTATTTATTTAACAAAATCTTCTGATATACACTGACCATGACATATGCACTAACATTTATCTAGATGTTTTGACAGATTTACAAATTTTATTCCTAGGAGACAGGGAGTCAAGTGGCTATGATATGATGAAGTGAATGCTGAAATGTATTTACACATATAGTCAGGTAAAGCATTTACCCAATAATGCACAGCTGCCTTTATGCTTGATACCTTTTTTCCTGTGCATTGAACATAAATGCAATAGCTAAAGATTGCAACTGGTCTCTCTTAGGTACTATACACAATTGCCTAATTTCCACCAAGGTGGAACCAGAGTTGGTTCCACATGTTTCCACCACAAAAAAACTGGTCATCAGCAAGACAAAATAGCTCCAGTGTCGTATCATAGTAAAGCTGCTTTCAGAATTTGGAACCATAGCATCAGCGATAGCGGTATATGGCTATCACACACAAAATTTCCTGCATACCCAGAAGATTCAATATATTACCGATAGTTTTGTCTAATATCACTGGTGCTGGCAGTGAAACAAACTTGCTAGCTTATTACTAGAGTAACATTATATTGTTATTTTTATTCTGTGAAAACGAAAGATCAATCTGCTGGCCAGATTTAACAATAGATCATAAACATGTCGCAGGTCGAATAAATAAAATACTATGGCACTGGGTTAAAAAAAAAAAAATTCTGATTCAGTTCCATCTTCAATGGCAAAATCCAGTATCGATTCACAATATCCTAATATGGATTCATTTTTTTTTAAATAAATAAATGCTTTTTCCAGTTTATGGCCTTTTCCCATGGACGTGTGGAGCCCTAACCCCGTTACTCCCTCATGGCCAGCCTTGTGCAACAAGGGGAAAAAAAACACACATAGCAGGACCTGCTGCAGTGAGGGTACCATCAAACCTAAAGGCAGACATATGAATATCCCATACATGAAAGCAGTGAAGCAAAATGATGTGTGAGATGTGCAAAATGGAGGTGAAATACTGCAGAAATACCACAAATCTCTGAAACCATTTAACAACACATTATGTAGATGTGCATTTTGCAAGAATGTCTGATTCAAAACAACCCCCACAGGAGAAGGAACTGGCGTTATTGTACCATTTTCAAAGGCAATTCAGAGACTTTTTTCAGTTTCTCATTGTTGTTTACATTTTTATATATGGTTGTTTGTATCTTAGTCGCTGCTCTGATACACAGCGTATTTATTATTTTAGTTAGTGTGTATCCTATTCCCAACCAGCACAAAAGCTTTGTGAGACAATCACAGCAAAGTATGTCCAGTGATGCTTTGTCTTATTTACACTGGCTGCCTGGGGATCCAACTTAAAATCTGAAGTTGTTCTTTTTAGACTTTATAATGCGATGAAAATATGTATTTGTTAATATACTGGAATTGTTTACCTATTTGAGGTTGTTGATTTGACACAGAGTATATTTTCTCTGTACAACACCCTGTGCACTACAAGCTCCTCACACTTACTGGTCATGTTGAATAAGTTCATTAATGTAGCTGCTTTAGGGTCAATGAATGCGCATATTAATAATTTTAATAATGCATCAGGTTAGAGGTTTCCTTTGACAATTTACAGCATTAGTTCTCAGGGAACTCTTTCCTTTCCAAGCAAAACTGATATTACACCTGAAATATCCCTAATCGAATCAATGTCAAATCGAACTGGAAATCGAATTAGATCGGGATCTCATGAACTGGAATTGAATCTATTTGGGAAATCAGTGGCGATACCCAACCCTATAAACGAACACACAACATGATGGCAACGTATATCATATATATATCTAATATATATAATACCCATATATTTAGCTCCTTGAAGACTTTTTTATTATTATTACCGCATATTTGGCTTGGTAATTTAACCGGTATGATTTTAATAATTAATACCAAGATTTTGTTTTACCAATATGCATTTAATTCCAGACTGCAGACTCAGGCACAGACTGAAGTAGCAGCTATAAATACTATAATGCTAAACAGTTATACAAATACTGCACTTAATGACCTGTTTAACGACTGCCCAGACTTATCACCAGCTCTCCATCCAGCCAGTATTGCGCGCTGTACGAGAACTTTGGTCATGAAAGGCATTTCTGTTCACTTCCGTTTATTCTGCTCTCTGATTTTTTTGGGTAGGCGAAGGTATGTTGTATATTGTTTGTTGATTACAGTATACAGTACACTACTGTATAAATATTTATAAATATACTAAAATGTTAAGCAATATCTAAAGATGGTTGACACAAACCCGCTACCAATATAGTATGACAACCTAGTATGACAATATGACAATAGTATGCCTGAAATAGCAATAAGGGGAAGTCCCTCGCTTACTGACCAATTCGCTTGACAACCTAGTCATAGGAACGAAACTCGGTCGTTAAGTGGGGAGTGTCGGTATATGGAGAATTGCCGTGTTATAAAGTTATAACAGCTAGTAAGAAGGGTATGCACAGTTAACAGGGGTCCCCTGTCAATACACAATACACAATGAGCGATTGCGTTTGTAGTAAAAAATATTATACAAATTACTGCCTACTGAAGCGTTACAGCTGTTGTTTCAGCTGTGCTACAGTATGGCGGCGTATGAAAATTTAATTTTGGTTAATGTGGAAAAATACTGTGTATGCATGTAACACGTAACAACCTTTAAGTAAAAACAGTTCAATCTACTTATACAGAGTAATGTCTGAAAAATCAAAAACAGCCTAAAAACATGTCTTTGTAGGCTGAGGAGGACTGATATTAACCAATTTTCAAGAGCAGTGCTTTTCTAAATGCAGGCCATATATTTCATAGTACAAGAACATTGTGAAATACCTGTTCGAGGGGGCTATCAGTGATGAATAAATCTGTGACATCACTGCTCTTTTTTCCTGTGGATAGGAAATAAATGAATAAATATTATGCTTATCACTGATCAACAATTACCCAGTTATTATAGATTCTAGGTGAGGGGGACTTACCATTAGAATCATCACGACTGGGGGCACTACTTTCTTCATCAGATAAATAAGCCAGATACTCATGAAGCTTTGTCACTAATGTATTAAGTTTGCTAGTCCTGGTGAGGATGAAAATAAAAATTAAAGCAATCAATACAAAGATTTTTTTAACATCTTAATGTAAAAATTCAAGCCACATCACTCGATTTGAAAATGAACTGTCAAGACTCAAAATACACAAAATGGTAAATATAAATTACAACCACCAGCTTTTTCTCCATCATTTGATGAACTGACAATTTACTTGCCCCATCATTAATGTAACTAGTACACATCATATGGTACTACGTATGTACAAAGCAGTGAAAGACATTGATCAGTTTTCAACAAGAACCATTGCCCAAGACCACAACTGATACTCTTATCTGTCTTTTTGTTTTCCAATATCCATAAACAAACACCCTACAGCACATACTTGGTATTAGCTAATCCTGAAACACATTAGTTTCTTCAAACACATTTTCTGCATCACAAACCATCAGTTAAATCTAATGCCAATCCGTTAATTTAATGCAAAAATTCTAAGCTTTCGAGCATCAGCTCCGGATAAAAAAAAAAAAAAAGTTCATCCAACTTCCAATCATTTACCCAGTAATGGGATGCTTAGAACAGCCGTGACCCCATAGATCATTAAAAAAATGGTAAATAAAGATTTCGACCCATGTATTTTACTTTGAATTAAAAATTTAAGAGTTATTAAATTCTAACTAGTGAATTTCTGTAGCTTTCATTGGACATGAAGATAATCATTAAAAATGGCTCCCCACAACTGAGAATAAGTGCAGCGATTATGCAAAGGAACACCCTGAATGCGATGACAGTCCATCGCAATCACACACTAATGGCAATTTTACTTTACTGTAGAAGGAAGTGGTTATCAATTGTTTCATTTCCGAACTATAGCTTCATCACCCATCCAAGGTCACCTCATGATAAGCAAATAATCAAATTCTTTTTTTTTTGTTTTAGCTCGCTAGGCTATCTAGCTTTTCAAAAGGAGACAAAAAGGGGGCAAATTAAACTGCACTACAGTAGCCCACTAGTTTTTTTTTTTTTTTTTCTCTTTATTTAAAGCATCATCCCCAAATCACACCAATATGATGTCCACCATATTCTAGCACCATAGTTGTGGCTCTGCAAAAATGTGAACTTTCGGTTCATTCCAAGGCATTTCGTAAACTTGATTCATTTTTATTTCCTATAAAGATCATCTTCCCAAATCAAAGGCTCCTTGTCAGCCAATTGGTAATTAAACTGAAATGACTTGTAACAATATAATAAACATGTATTTTAACAAACTAGTCCAATAAGCTGTGTAAAAATCAAGCAGAATCTATGCTGGATTCCACATATTAATCAGTCCCGCAAGCTTATTTCAACAAGAATGATAAATATTATTGAATGGGGGAAAATGTGAGCAAACGACTAACAAAACTGTGTAGTGGATTAAGCACAGTATCACAGATTAAACCACTCCAACTTTAAAACAGAAGAGAACAGGAAAAGTTTGTGACACATACACAAACACACAAATACTGTCTGTCATACAATTTTTATTGGCAATAAATACATTGAAGCACACAGTAACATGCAAAATTACTGATGAAGTCAATTACCCAAAATTAAGGACAACTGAAGATGCTATTCTTTGGTTTACAAACTTTCTTCCTTTTTTTTTTAATGCACCGCATGCTTATGACAACACCCCCCCAGTAGAAGATTTCCAGGATGTACCACGACTACACCACACCCTCCTCCCAAAAAATGAATTAATTTAAATTATTTTTGAGGAGATTTTCTTTCAGTAAGGTATCTCTCTTGTTCACAACCTTGTTAAGGGTTGGGGGGGGGGCGACATTAAACTCATGATTTGGCCATTTTCAGACAACTTTAAAAAAACGTCAGTAGCAGATAAAACAGTATATGAGATGACTAAGTGATACTGAACACAGACATGCTTTTATCTATTTCTACTCATTCTACTCATTACACACACAACCAGCCTGCTACACGTAGCTTTGAGCTGGGGCCTTTACTAAATAAAAGACGCTCAGGAACATGTCAGGCATAACCTCGCACCTCCAGCATTGGGATTTCAGTTCTGGTCACTGTGTGAATATGAACCTTATGATGAACACGCATCCCATCCAGCAGCTTCCCTGCCTCACACCCTATGCAGGCTTCAGGCTCTGCATCGTTTTGGATCTTAACCCACTGAGGGGAGATGGTTTACAATTGATTTGTGTTAAATCATGGCAAGTCCAGCAGCCTCTACATGGAGAGCTCATTAACAACAGCTATGATGAAAATTTAGCAAATAAGCAAAACAGATAATTTCCAAATCACAGTGGAGGATGAAATTTACAATAAGGCTACCCATATAAAGAGCTTATGGATGGTTTATAATCTGGTTATTAATTAGGTTGTAATACTTTGTAAATTATTAATAGACAATTTTAAACAAGTTATAACAGTTTTATTCTTATTAATGAGTTACTACCATTTACAAGTGGCAAAAGGGAGCCTTATTGTAAAGTGGTACCAGAAATGCATTCCTTCGACATGCTGGAAGAACTTTACTTAAGTAAACAGTCTAATGACTGTAGGACAGATGACCAGTCAGCTTTAAATTTCCTTCTGCTCATACTCCCTACTTCTTATATAGGCAGATAGCAATAACTGAATAGACCACAAGTGAAAAAAATCCAACCAGCCATGAAATATACACCTTACAGTTGAA
The DNA here is from genome assembly GCA_026777045.1 of Hyperopisus bebe. Taxonomy (NCBI): domain Eukaryota; kingdom Metazoa; phylum Chordata; class Actinopteri; order Osteoglossiformes; family Mormyridae; genus Hyperopisus; species Hyperopisus bebe. Next base: position 2,336,630 of record JAODJW010000038.1, on the reverse strand, counting down.
TTCAGCTAAAGTTTCAAATGTTTTACCCAAACCTGACATAAACTCCACTGTGTAAGGCGACATGACTAACAACAATCCGAAAGACAGACCGTAACAGTTTGTGTGTAATCTAAACCACTACTGTAGTATATCAAACAGTACTATACCATTACGACCGGAGACGAAGCCCAAGGATGCGGAGACATAACTTTTATATCATTAGCTACATAACACATGAACGAGCCCTTTAATATTGTTAAAACAAGCCAAGGTAGCTATTGAGCTGTATTCATATATCCGCAATTTCCGTCATATCGCATACCTGCGGATCTGTGTTGTCATTTCTAGCTTTCGTGTGGCGCCTCTACAACAGCAGACTTTATCTTCAGTGATACTCGGCAATGACGAGTGATATTTAAGTTTTAACACGGTAAAAATAAACAAAGCGCAACCGCCATCTTCCTGGAGGACTGAAGACGCGTCAAAATGGCGCACGCGGCTCAAATTGAGTGTAGCATCGGATTGGCTCGCGTGATGAAAATTGACTTCAAAGTGGAGCGCGCCGGCAGGTTTTTGATGATTTAAAATATTAGCTAAATGGATGGAAAAGCCCACCTTGCTCAAAGCTGTGGTATTAAATGCAATTTTTACGAATTGTTTAAAATATTTTATTATAAATAATTTATATGACAGTATGCTATTTAAAACGTGCTGTTTTGATTAAAAAATGTTAAATCCTATATTAAAATTAATTGCATAGAACTGTCATATTTATCAAGAATTACACAGAAATTAAAAGTCTTTTTTTTTATTTAAAAAAATCTTTTGTCCTAACGGATGTAATTAGGCTTAAAAAAATAGTATATAAATTGCTTTAGTGAGTGAAAATAGAAGTGATAAAAACTAGATAAGTTTTATGTAATTCAATAAACTTTGTTGTTGTTGTTGTTGTTGTTGTTACATCCTACCTACCTGCCCGTCGCGTTTTTCCCTAGCGTGGTTCTAACGAGCCACCACCTGTTATGCGTTCGTCTTGTCTGTCGTTCCTGCCTTTGTGATTCACTCCAGCTGCCTCTTGATTGCTCCTTCATTAGTCCTTGTTAAAAGTGCTTCCCAGTCCTGTGCTCCTCAGTCCTGACATTAATGTTGCTGACCCTGTGTGGTCGTCCCAGTTTGTGATGCCCTGTGATCCAGTTACTTTCCAGCCTGATTCCGTTTTGTAATGAATCTCATTTTGTTCCCAACTGCTGAGTCCTTTGTCCCGCAATATGTAATAGTTATGTTTACATATATGTTTAAAAATATTACATTGACATGTTGCATTGATTTATAACAATATAGTATACAAGAATACATTGTGAAATTGGAGTTTTAATTAAATTTATTTTCCACTCTATTTAAATATGATGTGATGGAAACATTATAATTGTATTTTTTGTGTTCATGAATGCAAATAACTTCACAATTAAAACCTTTTTATGATTTAATTTTGCAGACCTGTGTTATTTTGATTGTCGTGGCTTAAAGAAGTTCTGTGATATTAGATCACACAGGAAATAATAGTTTGAAGTCTAAGAATGAAGCCTTAATAAACAAGGCAATGAGTTAAAGTCCCTAATTTATTATTGTCATGCAATGGTTCAATATGCAACAGAAAACATATCACTATGTGAACACAGAGCAGAAACACTACATCATAGAGTTGGACTTCCTGTGCCACATGGGGGTTCACATAGACATATCCAAAGCTACACTCTACCTCAGTGTGGACACAGTGAACCTCCAGAAACATGGCAGCTGCAAGCGGACCGCAGGGACAGGGACCACCTCTGCCCCTGTCACACCCCGATCATGCCAATCCTCCTGTGCCACGCCCCCTCATTAACCTCATGTGGATTCCCAGTGTTTACCAGCTGTTTCGAGTTAGTTC
>JAODJW010000038.1:2318467-2329170 GCA_026777045.1 Hyperopisus bebe | reverse complement strand
AATTCCCATTTGGGTTATACCTGGATGTATTAATAGCGTTTACTGGAGCAAGGCTAGTTTTTGTGGATATAGGCTCTAATTCCCAAAGGTGCGATGCTGTTCTACTTGTAACTTTTAAGGCCAATCTGTTTGGAAAAAAAAAAAGTTTACCTAAATTCATAAGATAACGCGTTTTAATAAATTTTAAGGTTTCCCTTAACCAGCGGTCGCTTTACATTAAATCATTTTATATACAGAACAATTCTACCGCTTTATCATGAAATAATAAATATAGAATTTTGTTACTTTTCAAGGTGCTGAACAGGATAACGAGTGGATGGACTTTACTACGTTGTGAATTTTTGTTTAATATTGACGGAGCGCTACCTGGTAAGAAGGACATACAGGAATCTGACCCGCGGATTAAAAAGAGCAGCTCGCCTTTGGCCTGACACTGAAAGCAGCTTTGGGTAGGCGTGGTGTAGCGCGACACCATGCTTCGATTGGCTTGTATCGGAGTCAACTGGCCAATTGTAGAAATGCATAAGTTAATATTTAAGCAAAAGCCCGCCCACAGTTGTAAATTCTACGTCAGCGCCACGGCGAAGGCACTGTTGCTCTTTAACGAAGTATAGAAATGTCTCCATGTAAAGTTTTGTGTGGGTTTATCTTTGTTTTACTGGTTTATGGAATTCCTTCAGAAGGACAGAAGAAAAAGGAGGTGCGTACACGTGGTAGTTGTTTATATGTTTTAATGATTAATATAAATCAGGTTGCAGCATAGCTAATCAGGAAGTGAAGCAAATTTAGTAGCTAAATGGATTGCAAATAAATTGAATGATCTTTTACGACACTGGTGCACTCTACGTCGGCACATCAAATGTAATACTTTTAAGAAAATGTTGTTTAGTTAACCGTCTTATAAAAATGACTGTAATGGTAACGAGAAAAAAAGTGTCGTAATGAACGTAAGAAGGGAAGCGATATATAATTCAAACTTACCCGAAAACTTAAACTTGTAGTCACTAGTTTCCTAACAGTGTGACAGTCGCTTACAGTTGTAACAAACTTTGCTATTTTCGGTGTCATGCAAAAGTATGATGCATCAGAATCCACGTTTTAGATTGTTATACAATTTAAAACTTCTGTATGCAGTTCGGATTGAAACTTTACATATTCTCTCAGTGCACTTACAAGAACCTGTTCTTTCTGTAGGCCTTACTGACAGACAAAGTCAGTCAAATGATGGAGTGGGCAACTAGAAGATCAGTGATACGAATGAATGGAGAGAAGTTCAGACGTTTCGTGAAGGCCCCTCCTCGTAATTACTCAGTGATTGTGATGTTCACTGCGCTTCAGCCCCAGAGGCAGTGTGGGGTGTGCAAGTAAGTAACGATATTTTAATGGCTTTAACGGTTTTCCTGCAATCAAAAAGTATGTTGGATAGATTGTGCATTATTAAAATCGTATGATGTGATGGATTAAAGGGTTTTCTGCATTGCATGGTTGGAATGTGGTGTTTTTTGTTTCTAGGCAAGCTGATGAAGAATACCAAATCTTAGCCAATTCTTGGCGCTACTCCAGCGCTTTCACTAACAAGATATTCTTTGCGGCTGTTGACTTTGATGAAGGATCAGATGTTTTTCACATGGTACTCTTTAGTCATATTTGCTTTATTAAATCATGTAATGATATGTGACCTAATAATTTCCTCTGCTAAGAATATAGTTAAGAAAAATGTAATTTAAATTTACTGCAACTCCTGTAAATCTTAAATAATCCGAGGAATATGAAACAGTCCGATATACAGTGTTCTGATTAATGTGTATATAGTAGGTATTTTACTTAGCTGGTATTTTCCTTTGAAATGATTTTTTTTTTTTAAGTATCTTTGACGTTGTTTTGTCTCCTCAGTTGAACATGAACTCTGCCCCCACATTCATGCACTTTCCATCAAAAGGAAAGCCGAAGCGTGCCGATTCATACGAGTTGCAGGTTCGAGGTTTTGCGGCAGAGCAGCTCTCTAGATGGATTGCAGACAGGACCGACGTCAATGTAAGCCTCTGATGATCACCTTGGTACAATTGCCTTCTCTTTTTCTCCAGTCATGAACTCTGCAGTTGTCTCTGTTGTAATATTCTTCATATTTATATACTGATCATCAAAAGAAACTTCTTCCAGATTACACATACCGTTCACCAGGTCGTTGCGAGACTCAACCTTTTCGGTCAAGACCGTCTACAGAAAAGCAGGATTCATCACTCACGAGAACCCTAACCCACTTCCTGAGTGTCCATCGTGAACGTTGTTGGCACTGTAGTCTGCTCCATCGCTGCAGATTAGACAGGACAGGACCTCAAAAAGGTCATCTTGCGTATAGCCTCCTCACCATGGAACAGATCACATTATACTCACAGCTCACTCTGTTCCACTGTGATTTGGTTTGGCTTGGGATGCTACCCCAATGCTTACTTGCTCAGCTGCTGTGGCTGCAACACTACTGAACCAGACCAGTGGCCTTCACTAACACTGCCAGTGTCCTGATACCCGCATGCTAGCTGCAGTATTGCAGCCTAAGAGCAGCAAGTCCTCCCTGATTCCATCCTGCTTCCAGCATCCCTGTTCCCCATAGGTGCTGTTCCTGGGTCAAATGTTTAATCTCTAACTTCTTGTTTTCCTGAGAGGATTCTCATCAAGGCACAACACAAGACATCTTATAGCAAATTTCCAGATTATACTTGTTTACCTTCATTCCAAATCAGTCTCTACAAACTAAGTCGACCATTCAAATCGCACATCAACCATGATCTGGTTATTAACTGTTAAGTACTGACCTTAAATACTACAGGATAATATATTACATTACAGAATTTTAACGCTACCCCAATGAAAGCCTCTAAGTTTATTTTGATGCTCAGTATATATCGCAAATATAGCCTTTTATACTGTATGTATGCCTTGTGTTTTTGATGATAAAAATGGTATGTGAATTACCTGTTTAAAAGATGGAAAAACTTTTGGATGGAAATTCTTTCTCCAGTTGATGCATTGGTGACTTTTTTGGGATACCACAAAGTTATGCGCGCCTGTTTTCCATAGATACAAGTGATCAGGCCTCCCAACTATGCTGGGCCGCTGATGCTGGGCTTATTGCTGGCAGTCATTGGAAGCCTCGTGTACCTGAAACGTAACAACCTTGAGTTCCTCCATAACAAAAACGCTTGGGCATTCGCAGCACTGGTACGTGCACTGAACCAAAATAAATGAAATCTAAACCAAATCACTTTTGTTATCACTTGATACATGTGAGTGAAAATGTTATGTGCAAGTTCCGTAGCAGTGACATATATGCAAATATATGTAAATGACATGCAACAATTTGTCCAAGATTGTTCAGGTACAGTGTACGCAGTATAATTTCACTATACATGATATACGTTATACACAGTATATCACCCAAGAAATGCAAAAAATGTGTTCCTCATTCTTTACTTTTGACATATCTTATTTCGGTTAAAAATCTTTTTTACTGTAATGGCCATATGGAGCAGCTTTGTTCCAATTTAGAAACATTTTTACAAAATGTCAGATTGATCAGTTGTCTCTTTTCTGTGCTAGTGCTTCGTGTTGATCATGACCTCAGGACAAATGTGGAACCACATACGCGGACCGCCATATGCACATAAGAACCCCAGTACTGGTCAAGTGGTAAGTTGCTCCTTCTGGTACACGCATGAAACCTGTTAAATTCTCATATATTACACTAATGTACTTTTCTGTCTCCTGTTTTTAAGAATTACATCCATTCAAGTAGCCAGGCTCAATTTGTGGCTGAGACCCACATAGTTCTCCTGTTCAGTATCCTTTGAGTTTTCATGGCACAGTTAGTTTTCTGCACATTCGGGTGCATATAGGGAGTGGATTATTTCGCCTTTAGAATCCAGCTTCACCCGATCATCTTGAGAATGGAAATCCCTTTGACAAAGTTTGTCAGACGCTGCGGTTACTCTTGGAATGGTGCTTCTGCATGAGGCAGCAACATCTGACATGGAAGTAGGGAAGAGGAAAAGTAAGTTTGAAATAATTTTGATTATGGATTTCACAGCTTGGTGTCATGGTAGCCTCCTTCAGCTTAAGCCTGGGTCTGTTTGCATGTTCTCTCTCTGTATCCAGTTCCTTTACCATCCTACAACATGCAGTTTAAGTGGATTGGTGTCTCTACATCGGTCATTGTATGTCTGCACACATGCTAGCAAGCCCTTTGATGGACTGGCATCCTGTACTAATAATATTTTGTTATAACCGTATTAAGTTGTTCTCCAGTCACTAAAGCAATGTGTTAATGTATAGGGTATATGGTATTGTGGTAATACCAGTTTCAAAGGCAACCCTATTCCGGCATTTTGAGATCTTAATGACAAAATAGCAGGATAGCATTGCTTTTGAAAATACTGCCAAAGCACTATACCATGGTGTAAATTACAATCGTTAGCAGGATAAGTATGGCGGCTTCTATGCCACTTTACACAGTGTAGAGAATCTCTGTTTAAAGTTTTTATCACAACTCCAACTTAAAAGTACTTGTGTTTTTTAAATGAAGCATTTGCATTTTTATTTAAACCCTGTGTTTTGGTTTAACTAGCTTATGATTAGCAATTAGATTGTATGCTGAGAACTGATTTACAATTGACACATTTTTCGCAAATGGTAACACTGGACTTTGAGGCACTGCATTTGTACAACATTGTTTCTGCTGCCTCTCTCCAGTTATATGTGTCGCTGGGATCGGCCTTGTTGTCCTCTTCTTCAGCTGGCTTCTGTCAATCTTCAGAGCCAAATACCATGGTTATCCTTACAGGTAGGGTAATCCTTCACCTTTGCCCAGAAAATCCTTATATGATTCAGCACCTGATATACATGCCCTATCCCCAAAACCCCACTGAACTTTACTGTATTTAGTTTTGTTTTGCATTGCACATGTACTGGAAGTTTATGCAAAAGAGATTCTTTACTTGTGTAAAGAATCATCCTACCATTCATGAGAAACTGTTGGATGAGTAAATGGTTGCTTCCTTCCATCCGTTAACTGGCTGGTTTTTGGTTATTGCCAGTGTCTCCTTCGCCTTATTCTTGTGTACTGCTGTCTTAGAAATTTTTAACCTGGAAGCGACCTGCTTCTCAGCGTAGCCTTCTGTCTGCAGGATCACGATTTAACAATTTGAAAATCCAGATTTAAAATAAAAAAAATAAAAAAAAAAAACTTTTTCCATGGCTGTATATGAGTGGATTGAAACAAGTTAAATCCATATTCAGTCTCCCCCTCTCAGCCAGAAGAGAGAGAGAACCATTAAATGTCAGGTCATTTACCAACACACAGTTTCCCTTATTTCATAACTTGATACTATTCAGTGGGCCCTCCGCCCAGCAGAAATGAGACACTGAGTGCAACCCCTGCATTTCCATTGAGGTTATAGGGGTGTCGAGCTTCTTTAAATTTCACTTCCACAAATACTTACAGGCTATCTACAAAATAGAATCCAAAGCTACCAGATCAAAAAAAGGTCTACGCAAAACCAACTGTCAAACAGAAACAAGGGTCAAGCACAATCAAAGCATATGGTAAACAATAAGTACAACAAATTCAAAGTAACGGCCGCCTGTTCATTGCCTAGACAGGCTTTATAAAGGAAGTGATGGGGGGAGGGGGGGGAGTGGCTACCAGAATGGAGAGGTGTGAGATGTAATTGTGGGCAGCATCAGCAACAGAAACACCCAAAGAAACATGCACCCAACAGGCAAATTACACATCGTATCATAACAATGCAAGTCAACATCTTACCTGTGTAGGAATGCAGATTATGGGATGTTTTTTGATTTCTTTTTAAGGGTTCATTGATTTTTTTTTTTTGAGTGGTATTAATGGATGTTAATAGCTAGCAAACTTGAACATTATGTATGAATAACATTCTCAGTTCATTTTATCCTCTTTTGTGTGAATAGTTTCTTGATGAATTAATTGGGACCTGGGAAAATGAAGACTTCTGATGTGTCTGGGATGAAGAAGTTCATGCCTTATGCTGAACAGAGAACACCAAGGAATTTCCTCTAACTACAGCCTCAAGTGCCTTTTAATTGAAACTTGTTTTAATTAACATTCCCTATTGTCTGTTTTCCAGAAATTTTTAAAACTGTAAATTGGATCATTCTGTACAGCAGTACAGCGGTCTTGAGCTCATTTGAATTTGCCTGTATTTATAAGGGCTCTTGTCAATTTTAAAGGGCTTCTGAAAAAGTTAAGAAAGGTTTGTTTGTTTTTGGTGTAAATGGTACTGTCTGTAGCCAGTTTAACCAAGTAATAGTTTTTGTGTGAAACTTTTTTTTAAAGGCTCATGCTTTTATGTTGTAGGCATGTTTGTATGTGGACTGAATAGATGACTGTTTGGATATCGTATTTGGTTAGTCAAGATGTATTTAATGGACTAAAAATTTTGTTTTTCTTGCCATTTATCAACAAGAATTTCCTTGTTCATTTATTTTCACCCGTTTCTATGAACAGTGTAAACAATTACCAATTCAGCACTGAAACGAACTTTGGTCCTTTTATGCCATATTCACTAGATTCTAATACAAAGTGCTTTCCAAATCTCAGTGAGGGGACTGGCAAACAATTTTTGTTCCACAATGAGAATCACATTGTTTTCCACAATCATGAACATATGTAAAATTCATTTCATTACAGAATGGCATTGCAAAAGCTTAAACTAGGTTGTGTGTGTAGGAATTTTGTCCCTGAAGGAATGGACTCGTGCCGCTCTGATTATATATTGCAGTTTCTCAAAAATGGCCCAGCATACATTTTGTGGCCATGTTGTTTTCCAGCGTTTCGCCATTTACCTGTATAGTTCATAAACGGATTTGGCTGCATTCTGAAGTCACTTATATGGTGGCAACAAATGCTTTATGAATTCCTGAAGTTTCTTTTATGCTAGAGGAGCATGATGGTATCTCTTTTGTGAATGTTTAGGCCTAAATGAGCATTACCATTGAACTTTAAGTACTCGAGTTTTTCTTTTTTTGTTTTACTGGGAGGTCAATTTTTTATTTTTTTTTTGAAGACAATTTAGCTTGTTCTAGAAAATGTTATAATGGTAACGATTTTTAAATTATTTTGTTTGGGGAACAAGTTGAAAATAATCTCTTATTAGTTAATTTAGGTGACTGAATTGCATTGTCTAACATGAAAGTGCTATTCTGGAATGCTTCAGGGAAAATGCTTTTATTAAAGTGATTTAAAAAAGCTTTAAATGATCTAAATTTTTTTGATTACGTATTCCGTTATGAACAGTGCAGGTTCCATTTGGGCAACAATATTTGGTGGGTGATGCCTAGTTCACACTACAGCCGCTATGTGATTTTAGCCCTGATTTTCTGCTCGCCTGTAGTTCTTAGAGATCGCCAACAGAAGCCCCAGATCGGAGACAAATCGGTGTCCGGTCAGCGCTGGCAAAGCCAGTCACTCTGTGTAGCACACAGGATTCACCAGGCTCCTCTTTATCCTGATGCACCTTGGTCCAGTCCATGTGTGGAGGAAATTTCTCTGAAATCCTCTGGCAGATCCTTTGCATCTGTGCTTGATGTTCGCTGCCAGCAATAGCCGAGTAGAGGGCTTTCATGTCAGAATAACTCTGCTTCAGAGCTTTGATAAAAACCTGGTATAATTCTGCAGCAGTGGGTCTGCACTGAAGGACATATACCCAGTATCCCAGCCTAAAGGGAGCGGTCCCCCACTGTCCACTGCAGCCTGAGCCCATACTCTCACTCAGACCCACATATACCCAGTATCCCAGCCTAAAGGGAGCGGTCCCCCACTGTCCACTGCAGCCTGAGCCCATACTCTCACTCAGACCCACATATACCCAGTATCCCAGCCTAAAGGGAGCGGTCCCCCACTGTCCACTGCAGCCTCAATCAGCTGAATTTGACAGGAATCAAAACTTCCACCTTCCACTGACCATCAGTATATTTCCATATATCCAGACAGAAAGGGTGACAACACTACGGCCTATAATTTCTGTTTTCTTCACAGGAATCTCATGTTCCTCCACATTCTCTGCCTACTGTTTCTTTCTCAGTCCTTTTCAATGCTTCTCCATTCTGCCAGTGGTTTGTTATTATTACTGCCACACTTTGTCACTAAGCAATCAGACTGATCCCTTTCTTCTAATTTCCGACTCAGCTGGCTTATCTGATTCAGGCTGAAACTGCCTTTTCTAGGGAAACCACATTCCTCCCTTGTGGGCAAATCTGATACTGCATCCTTCCCATATTTCTCCCCCATTATTTTTATGGGGCCTTGCAGCATCCGTTGTTTTTTCTTTTCCTTGCCCGTCGTTTGTCCTTTGACTTAACTCTTCCCATTTTGCCCAAAGATTCTAAACACACAAGAAAATTGCCAAGCTGCAATGAGGTTCTGAACCAGCACAGAAAGAGTCCAAACATGCACAAAGACATTTCAGACCTGCCCCAAAAAGATTCAAAATACAGTATGCCCAACTCAATACTGTGGTTATTGTGCAATTATTCATTTCATTTACAGTACCACCAGAATCATGGGACCACCCACCTTCTCCATAGGGGACGTTAACCCTTACCACACCAGGGACTCAATCCTCTACCTCACTGGGGACCTGTTCCTACCTCACCTGGGATTCAAACCTCTACCTCTTCTGAAGAAGCGACCCCAGATATTTTCAATGTTGGAGATAATCAAACCCTCCTTTTTACCGTGGTACACAACACACTAATTTAATTCTTAGTCGTCAGGCAATGGAATCTTTCAATAACGCAAAACACAGCAGTATATTATTAGCCATATGCTGAAGCTGATTCACAAGCTGCAAACGTTAACTTGAAGACACCTTAAAAACTTCAGCGCTCCTGTAGTCAGAGACAGATCATTACAACCGTGTCACAGGACTTTGAGGGTTTCAACTTGCCACTAACCTGGGGGAAGCTACTAGCCTCCCCATCCTGAGAACTACAGGAGACTGAGCTCAGGGATCCCAGATGAACCCCAAAGCTGTAGAAATTTCAGCTGGAGACTTGGTTCATATTTGAAGAGAATATTTTACTTTCTACTTAGACTAAGAAACTACGGTAATTCAGCACTGCAAGCAATCTCCCCTTGCATTCTGTATGTGTTAACATTCCTCAGCCTTTTGTTTTCTTTCACATATTATATAATTATGATATTATATTGTAACTGACAGACCACAGGTGGTGAGGTTGGGCAACAAAGTGTCTGCTGAATGCACAATAAGCACTGGTACTCCCCCAGGGCTGTCTCAGTCCAAAGCTCTTCACCCTCTACACCAGGGATGCCCAACTCCAGTCCTGGGGGGCCAGAGCCCTGCACATTTTTGGGTTTCCCCTCATTTAACACACCGGATTCAACTCCTTGTGCAAATTACCACACAGCTCTTGAGCTGAATCATTTTTGGTGGAACAGGGAAAGAACTAAGCTACACAGGGCTCCGGCCCTTCAGGACTAGAGTTGGTCACCCCTGATCTACACATATAACTGCTCATCCACTCAAAAACAACCTCATTTTTAAATTTGCAGATGATACATCTATGCTTGTACATATTAACAACAGCAATGTGTCTTCATACCAGAAACAGGTGGATGGCATCATTGTCTATGGAGAAGAGAAGGATCTCATCCTGAACACAAAAAACAAAGGAGCTTAGCTTGGACTTCAGGAAACAAGCTCCTCAACCGCACTCTACATCAAAGGTGCTGAGCTGGAGCTTCAAGTTCATAGAATTAACCTGAGCTGGTCAACAAAAACCATGGCCACTAAGAGAGCTCAGCAACACCTACATTTTGTAAGACTGCTGAAATAGCCTGGACTGAACTGTCAAACCCCTCATCCAGATCTACAGAGGTCTGAGAGAGAGCACCCTGACTACAAGTATCACTGTGTGGTTTGGAAACACTGCATAATGTGAAAGGAAAGCTCTGCAGTGTCCTGCAGAGAGAATTGCAGGTTCATACCTGTCTGCCATAAAGATTCTATATGCCCACTGCAGGAACAAAGCATGGGTCTTCCATGTCCAAGACCAGTACCCATTAATGCACCAGACACATTTCCACAGCAGAAATACCATCACTCCCAGTCTGAATGCCATTGTTAAACTGCACTCATCAAATATTGAAATCATACCTTGCCAACTACTTCTGACACTAAAGGCACCTCATTTACTTCTTGCACAAACACCTTGTTTGTCCTGTTTTGTCTGTTTAATTATTATTTTAGTATATTATTATAGTCTTGTTACATGTCACAGTTTTGTCATGCTTCTTCTGCTTCTTTTTTAACTTGTCTGAAGGGAACCATGCAAAAATTCCAATGTACTTGTACTTCTGTGCTTATGGTAAAAGGCAAATAAAATTTTGACTCAACTCAAAAATTTGAAGCGTATTGCTCCTAAAATTGCAGCAATGGCACACCGTGGCAGCAAAGGAAAGGGTGACTATAGATAACTTTTGACATTGTAAATGTGATAAGTCAAAAAGTATTTGATGGATCCGATTGCCGCTTCACAAAATATTGTACGGATGAAGATCACACCTGATTTCAGTTTGAGTCAAATTGCCTGGAAAATGAAGCAGCAGCACTAGGTGGCAGCAGAGGATGGAAAGGGAGGATGGGAAGGGAGGA
>JAODJW010000038.1:2291297-2303355 GCA_026777045.1 Hyperopisus bebe | reverse complement strand
TTGTGCTAATTACCACACAGCTCTTGAGCTGAATCATTTATGGTGGAACAGGGAAAGAACTAAGCTACACAGGACTCCGCCCCCCAGGACTAGAGTTAGGCAGCCCTGGCCTAGATGGTATAAATTATCCACCTCCTGGCTAAAGGTGACTGCGTACTTCAAATGTAGTTGATGGAATCAACATCATTCTATCAATGTAACATTGTATGAGCAGTGATCCCACTCACTGTCCATGATTGGCTGACATAATTGGATGCTGTACGGTTGGTCAGCAGGATTAATGATGCACTTCCCAACATGCTTTGCACCACACTACACATATATTTAAATAGTGTAAATTGATTTGTGCATTTCTGTCTTTATGTTAATTGTAAATGTAAACTGTGTAATATTTGCTGTGGAATGTGTGTGTTTTGTTAGTGTGTAACCTTGAGTGTCACTGCTAGTATTTAACCGATAGTGGCTGTTAATAATTATTTATAATTATAGCTATGATTTGGTATTCCTAAACTTTTTGTAAAAATAGCTGTAGAAAAAGTGGGGGGTTGTCTTATAATCCAGGTCATTTTATATCCAAATACAACACTTCTGAGGGTGAATGTCTCACCTTCTGTTCTTATTTTTGTTTTACAGAAATCTACAAATATCAAATTTAAAAACTTCTATAATGGACATGAAGATATTGACCTTGTGGAGGTGCTGAACTGCCACAATAATCACAAAATTGAGGCAATAGAAGTTTGATGATGACATTTGAAAATGGCATATACGGTATAGAAAGGGAAGAGTTACTAAAATCCAACAAATGAAAAAGTCACACATGTAAGAAAGAGGAGAACCTGCTTGGAGCTGGGATTAAAAATGAATTATACATGTGAAGATGGACATGATTTGAAGTTATATCAGCACCTGATCTATGCAGTAACCTACATAGTTATTCTTGTGCCAGGACTTGTTGGCAACATGCTGGCACTTTGGGTCTTTCGCGCATACATCAGAGAGACCAAGAAGGCTATAGTGTTCATGATAAACCTAGCTTTGGCAGACCTTCTCCAAGTGCTCTCATTGCCTCTGAGGATCTATTACTACTTAAATGACACTTGGCCCTTTGGACGTTTCCTCTGCATGTTCTGCTTCTATCTAAAATATGTCAATATGTATGCTAGCATCTACTTCCTGGTCTGCATCAGCGTGCGTCGCTGCAGTCTCGTCATCCACCCACTGAAGTATAGCAGCAACAAACAGCGCTTTGACCTTTGCTTCTGCGCAGCCGGCTGGATCGTCGTCTGCCTCGGCTGCTTACCCTTCCTCCTGTTGCGGCAGGGACCAGGCAAGTCCCTCTGCTTCTCAGAACTACCTATTGTGAAGCTGACTGTGCCAGCCGCCGTTGCGATCATTGTGTTGGCAGAACTGCTGGGTTTCATTCTGCCACTCGCTGTGGTGTTAAGATGCTCGTGGCAAACAGCAGTCAGCTTGCGTGGGAAAAGCAGAAGACTTCAGCACAGTGCAGAGAAACGGAAAGCACTGAAGATGGTCCTGTACTGTACATTGGTATTTCTCATCTGTTTTGCCCCATACCACCTCACCTTCCCCTTACACTTCTTGGTAAAGTTCAACGGAGTGGAAAACTGCATCTTCCGTGATGTCATTTTCAAGTGCCACCCAGTTGCACTGTGCTTGGCCAGCCTCAACTCTTGCTTGGACCCCATCATGCACTACTTTACCACAGAGGAGTTCAAGAGGCGGCTGTCCCTTCATGAGATTCCTGAAAATCTCAAACTATTCAGTCAGTCTAGGCGTGCACGGTTAGTGCTTCCAAAATCGAGTGAGGGAGCCTAAGGACACACTGCAGTTAGACAAGGGAAATCGCTGTCCTACAAAGGAAATGCTACCATGACACTTTATCCATCTCTATGGGGAAATCTGATAGTATATCACATATCTTCTTCTCCATGAGACACACAAACATAAAGTGCTCACAGAATGTCTTGGGATGCTTGCTTAATTCTGTAAAAATGTTGCAAATTTATTGGTTTCGTAACAAAAGTACTGTTTAACACATCTGCACATATCTTCCTCCCAGACATTTTCTTTTTAAATGACTCATTCAGTCCTGTTCCTGCCATTTAGCTATTAGTTGATACTGTAGTCAGAGCAGCATGGTGCTGCAGTGATTTTTCACTATTGCCTCACACCTCTGGAATCGGTTTCAGATTTCACCAAGTGCCCCTTAATAGATACAAGCAGCTTCCAGGATAGGCTCTGGACCCCCCAATAGGATAAGGCGGGTTGGACAATGGATGGATGATTTAATAAATTTGCAATAGCTTTACTCAATTAAGCAAACATTCCAAGACTTCCTATGAGCACTTAATGTCTCACATATATAAGTAAGAGCAAGTTCTAGGGTCAGTCAGCACCAAGCACTCCTGAAGCATTTGGAGTTATAGATGTTCCCAAAGGGTCCAACAGTGATCAGACTGCTGTGCTGGCTGTGAGATTTGAATCTATGACATCCCAGACACAGGCACAGATCACTATCTGCTGAGCTACCCACCTAGCTTGTGGGGGTGGGGGATTATGGCCCATCAATTCAATTATACATGGGAGGGGTATGCCAGATAGCGGGTTTAGCGCAATCCCAAATTAGTATAATGAAAAAGAGCTTCTGTTCCAGAACCTGAATGTCACTCAATCACCATGGCAAATAATGCTCTGAATTAAACCAACTCTAGCGTAGGTTAAGCTAACAGAAAGTCAGGATTTAAAGTGCAGGACTGCGGTTGCGTCAGCGGAGTTCAGCAGTTCCATTCGGTGCTCCCATTTCTCCAAGCGGTGGCCGACATAGAAGTGGACATTCTTCTATGGTTAGGCATTCTGTCATTTGCTGACAAATACTTGGGTTTCTCATCCCAGTCCATGATTTTTTCCCCTGGGATCAGTAAAGTTAAGATTGATTTGGTTAAATTGTATCTTACTTATCTGAATGCCCTTTTTCAGGCGCTTATTTCAAACATGATACACCATGGATTTGCACTAAAATTGTTACAAACTTTAAGCATCACTTTCCATTTTTTTACTTTCTACAATGTATGCTTAGTACTCAAACAGCTACTGAATATTTTTGTAGTTTTTCCTGTACATACACCACTGAGAATAAATGAAACATAGTTCAAAATACAGGTTTGTCATATGCATTATTACTGAAATGTTTAGTTATGACACAAACTGCCACAGCTGCAGTCTCTGTCATACTTATGTCATGGCTGATTAGATGGTCTATGGCTATATTCTTTTGAAATTACAATGCATCTGTGACTCCCAATACCATTTACAATACTACCCTGTACTGAAAACCTGTTGGCCAACATAATATATGTATTTGGCAGCTTATGACTGTTGTCTGTAGTATTCTGGCTTTTAAGATTACACAATAAAAATGTTTCATTCATATGAAAGTAATCAGAGACAGTTGTTGCTTCAATAATGGAATTTTATTTGAACACAAAGGAAAATGCTTAAAATGCTGTAAATGAGATGTTGATTTGAAGATTTAAGCAATCAAATAACTGTAAATGTACCACTTTCCTTGTCTTTGTCATCTTCTACACCTCTGTGCTCTCTGGTCTCATGTGGTAGATGAGCTCCTGAAATTCTCATTGGTGACGTGTGTATTCATACAAATCAGGCAGGTGTGGGGACAATGAAAAATGTGCCAAGGCACTCAGTGTTCAGTTTCAGGTTTTGAAAAAGAGTATACATATCACTGCTGCAGTGAGAACAGTGAGATGGTTGCTAAAATTTGGCGAGAGCATCAAGCCATCATGAAAAGGTTGGCCCTTAACCTTGCTGACCCAGAGCTGACAAGGGCGAAAGCTGTCAAATTGTAAAACCATGAGACTTGACACCTACGCAAATCGAGGCAGATACACTAAAAGAAATTTTGTTAGCTTAAAGAATTTTGATTTACCTAAAGAGTTACTCAGGGTGTTATTAAATTTTAATCAGTCGCTTACCTACTTACTTAAAAAGGGCCTAAGGAGATGACTTGATTTTTTAAAAGCCTCAATTAAAATTTGCATTCTCAATTGCTCGGCAGTATGGAGGAAGGAAAACAGCATAGCAGATGAGGATCCAAATAAAGGGCAAAGGCAGCAGTTGTGCAGAAGCACTTCACATTAAAAGTGAATAAAAATGCAGTCATCTGTCAGAATTGCAAAGCAGAACTTAAATATCAGAACAGCAATGAAACTACATCTTAAAAGACGACATTCAGGTCTGGTGGACTCACCCAATAAAGTGAGGTTAGCCGTAGACGCTGTATGCCAAAAACATTATAATCATCATGTTCACTATACCTAGGATCTGTGTGACAGTGTTTTCCGCTGTAGAAACTACAACCAGTCACCAAGGCATCACTGTTTTGCACATGAGAACAATACTTTTGTCAGTATGAATAACCATTAATAACGTTTTATTGATTTACAGACCAATATCCATAAAACGTAACACCAAAATAATTTTAAACCATTACCAAACACAGGAAACGATAAATAACAATATCCATAAATCTTTGTTGATATTTCAAAGAGTGTCAGACATAAAAAAAAGAGAAAAGATATTCGTATTTATCTTATGTACTTGATTTAGGACTTTTGTTTGTATACAATTGTGATTTATCTGGTGTACATGACTGTTGCAATGCATGTCAAGAACTCTATCATTGGGGAGAAGAAAAAAAAACACGCTTTTAACCAGAATTCACAAAATAATTTCTGCATGATACCTTTTGACAAATTCCTTTTAAGAGAGTATATCAGAGTAAAATGCATTACAAAATGTATACATCTGTTACAAATCCTCTTTTTCTTTTTAGTGACAAAAATGTTATGCATTTTCTTGTAGTGTAGTGGAGAATTCAAAATATGCTATACAAAACACTTACCGCTCCCCATACAAGATAGAGGATTGGAGAAGACAGCTCTATTTTAGAGCTAAAGGCAGAGAAGAATTGGGGAAAAAATGCAGGATCGGGGAGGAGGGAAGAGACTCTTTGCGGCCGGTCATTCCAGGACAGTCACTGACCATATTTCTGGCACATCTTGCACGAATTGTATGTCCACTACACCTGGTCTCTGAGTTTGGCCAATCTCTGAGACAGCTCATCCTGAAGAGAAAGACAACACAGGTCAGAACATAAGCTGGGAACTGCTTGGTGTACTTTCAGCAACGAGTGTCTACGGCAGCGTGATTTCGGGGGTAATTTGGTTTTTCATTTCCATATTTTTTACTTTCTTATTATCTATAATATTAACATTTGACCAACTGTTTGACAACTGAATGTGTTCGTTGTGTAATTTGAAGGTACAAATAAAATACATATAATTATTCTACTGGAAACAACACTAAATCAAAGTTCAAAAATAATAGCAGCCTTTAATTTATAAATAAATAAAAAAAAAAACAAAAACATCTGGGATTCCCAGTTTCAGACTTGTTGATTGTATGGTCAAGTTCTTATTCTGGAAAAGGAGTAAGAAGCATTTTGTTATAGTGCAAGATGAATTGATTCAACAGGATCTCAACAATCACCCATACGATTCCAGTACCTGCTCTGCAGATGCAACACTTGTGCCCACTGAACCCATTTGACCTTGTGGAAGCTCCATGTTTAGATCAAGCCTGTAGAGAGCAAACAACAGAAGCACATGCTTAATATCCTACAATGACAAACACTGCTGATGACCGTGTGAAAAAAGAATATCAAGTTTTAATATACAGTGAATGCACATGCAATAAACTTTGAATATCTAGCCATCCAGGAATCAAACCCAAAATGACAGATGCAGGGCTGTTACACGATGCTTTTTAATACTGTGACTCAACAATGGAAATAATACCACTGTGTGTTATTAGAGAGACAGCATAACAGGCAATATATCTGCCCCAGTACAGGAGTTCTAAAAGGCCTAAAGGCAGTATATTTTTGCCATTGTGAGAAAAAAATCTGCCCAGTTTCTCAATATTATGAGATACATTGGTACTACTTGTCAGAGAAAAACATTCTCAAATTTGAATGGGAGATATGAATTGTGTGTGTGTGTGTGTGTGTATATATATATAATTTTATTGTATAAAGTATTGTATTATATACTGTGCAAAGTTTGAATGGGAAATATATATTGTATATACAGTATATTGTACATTTATTCATATATTGTTATACCAAGAACCATATCTTGTTATAATGGTATATTCTTGTATCTCATTATAATGAGAAAAATACTGGTTATAATAACCTCACCAGGATTGGACCACCCAGGACACATTGTCATTTTTTTGCACCTTCATTTAAAGATTTTACAATATCAAAAATACCGAAAGCAAAAAAAAAAATCTACAAGCACATTTGTCATATTATTAATATTACTATTATATCATAAGTCATCAGGAACCTGAAGTAATGGAAATTTTGCCATCTAACAGTCGATAACAGCAAGTACACTAATAATACACATACAGAATTCTTTAATAACCAAACCAAACCTCTTACCCGGCTTCATCGGCCATCTCATGCATCAGTGAGTCCACTTGGTTCTTAAACACAAAGACAAACTTCACATCAAATTCATATCCGTGATTTCATGAGCATTTATATGTGCAAATACAAGTTATACTCAAAATTAAACATTAGGAAACCAAATGCCAGCTAGAAGACATACAATAAGAAATACATACACCCATACTTAGCAAAATATAGTGTCTCTTCTTTTAATTATCATGAGATACGAAAGAGAATGATGAAATTACCCATGAGAGAAGAACAAATTTTAGAAGCTTAAAACTGAAGACATTTACAGGTTTTGTTGTGGTGGTCATAATGGAAAGGAACCAGTGACGTTACAGGAATGTAAATAACCAGCCATACCTGCGGCGTTGTGAGTGTTGTCGTGTTGCTCATCGTGTCCTCCATCTGGGAGGTCTGCACATCCAGTGTTTCAAACTGGCGCTCAAACTTGTCCATAAGGCCTGAGATCTGGTGAAGAGGAAATAGAGCACACACAACTCTATAATCCCACATGCAGTGATTCTAAGTTCACATAGGAGTTCAGCAAAGCTAATGTGTGTTCCTCAGATTCAGGGTTTTATCATCTCTGTCTTCCTTCTGAAACAGAAGCAGGTTCATTGGGCAAGTTTGCTCACATACATGTGGAACGTGTCTCCGATTGTCAATGGGTCTCATACATACAGCTGATACACATACAGTTAAGAAAATAGACTAGACTGATTACATTGACTGGTTAGTATATTCAATGGGCTTGTGTGGTTGATCACTATAAAAAGTGCATGTCAGTGCAAAGAATATAGGAATAAGCACAATGTGTACAATATAATAAATACATTAAGTCAGTTGTTTTAACATAAGTATTCTGCACAATGCAGAGAATTCCAGTGATGCAATGCTTTCAGACCTTTTAATATGCAACCTAGACAGACATAATTATAATTCCTACCTTCTCCAGGTTCATGCTTTTCAGTGTAGCATCCATGCCTTTCACGACACCGGCCATTGATTTAGTGACCTGCAAAGCAGACCAGACAAAACCTGTCAATTTCCAAAGTATGTAGATTTACAGCTGGGAAAAAGCAAGAGAAAGCCTAATAATCATTTCAGCTATTTTGAAGATCATTTTTTAATTACACGATTCAAATCGGCACACATTTGCACCACAATTTATCATCGCAAAATATGTTACATATGACACCAATCCACCACACCTACTTAATGATTTAAAGCATGTCGTGTAAGTAAATGAGGATTTAATATCTTGCACATGTTTTGACCTTTACTGTTTTTATTTTCTAATAAAGACCTTAATTTATGGAAAATCAAAGGCAGTAAAGTTTTGTTATGCTTTCTTATGTAGATAAGCACCCACTGTGTAGCTTTACTTTAAATCTGATTATAAATTCTGAATATAGTTCTGTGAACAATTAGACCATGAAAATTTAAATGGTCCTGTGATCTTGACCAAAATGGGTGGTTAGTAGGTGGACGGATTGATTCATTCATAAAAAACTGAAATGCTGATACAGCTCTTCGAATGCCGACATTCAAAAATAAATGTTTTTAATTATTTTTATAAAAGGCTTACTGTTGTAAAAAATCAATCACAGAACATACAACCTTCAATGTGAGCAGTGAAGAGCTTGTGCACTGGATGTGTAGGATTTACTACCTTGTTCATTGTAACTGCAGTTTGGACCCTGGCAGCCACTGCATCTACCCGGGCACTCATTCTCAAGAAGTTCACAGACTGGTTCTTCTGCCGGATGGCGTTTTCTGCATGTATCCGTGCCACTTCCATATTTCCTTTCTGAATGGCCTAAATCATAGAAATTACATACATCAGTTACAATACAGTAATTCTTAGATGGCCTAATCCTTAAGCGTGTATAATTCTATGTTGTTATTGAAACTATTAAGCCTTAGTTGCACTGCAGCACCATTTCTAAGAATACTCACCTTTTTCACCTTGGCCTTTTCTGCTTTCTCCTCCTTATCACATTTCTTGGCATTTCGCTCAAGTTCTTTGGCAGCAAACTTTAGATTGAAGAGATGTTCTGTGACATTAGGTTAAGACATCCCTATTGTGAAAAGTCATGGCTTTATATGGCAGAGTAGATTTACGCAAATAGGTAGGATGTTGTAGTATCGTTGTGTTAAGAGACAAAGACTATAACGTTGTTACACTCATAATCACGTAACTACCATTATAGGACAAGTTTCGTTGTGGTTGATTACAATGTTCAATATTCAAGCTTAACATCACGGCTGAGTTGCAACCGGCCAGATTGCTTTAGCTACCTTTAAAATCCTGTTATCGACACCTATAAAATCCTTTCAATTCTATTTCGGTATTTCACGGCAACACACATCCCGAAAGAAGCTTAGGATTCCAATATTTCAGGCATAGCCCACGACTCATGTTAGCAACAACCAAGGCAAAAAAGTGGCAGTTTAGGGAATATTTATTGGAATAATATATATTTATAACCACTAAATTTATCTGCTTATTAATTTAAAAATACAACAAATGCACTTAGGAATGTATGGTTCTTAGAAAAGCTAAGAAACTCAATCACTTCCTGAAACTCCAGCGACAAACCACCGACTCCGAGTAGGTAACTAGTAGCCCAACTAGTGGACTTACTGACTGGAACTGCTTAAGACCATCTGAACGCCACATAGTTTAGTTACACAAAACGCTATCGAAAATGACATTTCTAATAATTACGTTCAACCTGCATATGGGTCCTACTATAACAAAGTGTATGCCAGGCCAAGTCGAGTTTTCAACGCAATCCAGTCTTTTTGGAAGAAAAGGATACTTTCCATATTTGACATGGTTTCAAGAAAGCTTGTAAATCCAGAGACGGTAATTTACAAAAATGTATTTAAAATTATTACTAAAACGGTTAAATCGCAGTAAGATCTAAATTACTTCTTGAGTTCTTAATCTGCCCTCTTCCTGGTGTTTGTTTTGCCGAGATACTTCCGCTTACGCTTATTGATGACGTCACCGTCACGCGTTCTGGGGCCGTGCTTCGTGAACGTCAGAATGATTCGTGATTCATTTACCGTGCAGACCACTTGGCTTTGCTTTTATTTCACGTTTAGTTAGGGATATTATATGTAGCGCGTCCCGTCCCGCTGTTTCCTGGAGTAGGCTTGCCGCAATATTAGATGTGGGACTGGTTACGGTAAATGGATGGATATATTGTATTTAAGTAAGGATTATGACCCTTCAGAACTACACTATAAAAAGAATTAATATTGAATTAGTAAATAGTAAGCTACGTAATTTAGAATAAAAATAGGAATAAACCAAAAATTAAAAAATAAAATAAATACGTAACAATTGCGAGTGTAACTCCCCAATGGAAATGAGAGTTCTTTATCACAGAAAACACTCTAAAATGAGCACACAAACATAAAAAGTCAAATAAATATTTTTTTTAGTTTAATAAATATCACATGAAATTCCATGGAGGAAAAGGCTTTTGATTACATTCCATTAAATTTGTGTTGTGTTAATTGTACTGAACTGATCTTTCATCAATTAATACATATACAAATAGAAACATAGTAGGAAATCAATCTGTAATAGAATTATGATAAAGGCCTACAATCATTGACAAAACACAGCCTGTGCATATTATTATTTGCAGTGACAATGACAATAAATATATATTTTTTTTAACTGAGGATGTGCAAAACTGGAATATTAATTTGCCGTGATTAATTTCCACCACTGATATTGCTAGAAAATGCTTCAAAATGAGCTTAAAGAACGTAATATAGCAGCATATCCAAGTTACAGCACAAACCATATGGTAACAATACAACTGAAACATTGTTTAGTTTTGTATTATGCCCATTTTTTTCTATATGTGTTTTCCTGGGTGTATAATTATGACCTTTGAAACAAACATTATTTAAACAACCTGTCTCTTACACAATTTTATTTAAAGATACATTACACGATGAGCATTATACACAGCATACATACTTCTGGAATTGCATTCTAACAACAAACGGGACTTTTCTTGAACGTGAGAAAAAAGACACAAGCTAAGTACCCAAATGGTTGAAAACCAAGAGGCCCAATAGCAGCCTAAATGTCAGCTCTAACCACAATTATTTTTTAACTTAAATTTGTTTTGATTTAAACTGCAAATTTAATCTATCATAACATTGTCTCAACAGATATTCATTATTTCATTAACATTTATTGTTTATTCGGTAATTTTGAAATATCAGTCATGTAACCAAAAACTTATTTAGCTTATTTTTTGATGGTTAATTGCTGGTCAAAGTGTTTTCCTATTTGGACAAAATAGCCTGGTTACTTGGCAAAGGGCAAGTTCGGGGATGCACAACACAGGCACCCGCAGCACAAACACAGTCCCAGAAGAGAGGAAACAAGAGCAGCTACTCGGGAGTGGTGCTGATACCGAAGAGCCTTCTTCAGTTTCTCGGAGGACTCGCTCGCATAGTCTAGAGTGTGCAGGACGTTGTACTCAATGTGGTCCATCTGTAAGTGCTGTTGGCACACCATAACTTCCAGGGCAAGAAAAAGAGCATGGAGCTCACTGATCTGCTCTTCCAGGGCCAACAGCTGCTGATGCCTCTCCTGGACAAGTGCAAGATTCCTGAGGGCCTCAAGTTCCGGGATGTCAGTGCCCACTAGCTGGGGAACCTGCAAACTATCTGTCAGGCGTCGGATCTCTTCCTCATCCAGCTCCAGGCCAGCCAACTGTGTCTGCCTTACAATCTGTTCCTTCAGGCGTCCTGCATACTCCGTTTCCCAGGTATAGTGCTGGCTCAGAACCTGATTATGCCGTTGGAGAAGACTGTAGAACTGGGACTGCTTAATACGGCCTTCTGCACTACCTTTCCAGAGCGTTCCAGTCCAATCCTTCTCTTTCATGCGAGACAAACGCTCTTGGATGTCCCTAGCCTGGTGAGAGAACCGTCTTTTGAGTTCAGCAAGAAGGTGCTTTTCTCCACAAAGTTCCTCAGCTGTAGTGCTACACAGAATCTGCTCCTGCTTGCCATGAATCTCTTCCGACAACTCTCGTAACTTGCTTAGATCCATGTAAAGCTGAGATACCTGCTCAAAGAACTCTCCCATCCCAGAAGACAGTTCCTCTTGATAGCCAGCATTAACGTATCCAGGACCTTGAAAATCAAAATCTATTTGGGATCCCTCATCCCTGTCCTGGTAGCCCCTCAGCTCATCCAGTCTGTTCTTCATCTCACCCACCAAAGGAGTCTTCAGTCCCTAGAGACTTGCACACCCCAGCCATTCTGGCCCCCCCACCATAAGCCGGAATGGGAGTGTTGCATGTGCGTCATTCAGCTCTCCCAATCGTCAGCTCACAGCTTTCTTTTCTCACCACGATTCAAGCAAATATTGACTCATTGGCAAGTTTGCTCGCCATGCCAGGGAATTACCCCCCCCCCCCCCCCCCCCCCCCCCCCCCCCCCACG
>JAODJW010000038.1:2279118-2291030 GCA_026777045.1 Hyperopisus bebe | reverse complement strand
ACCACAGTAAGTAGAAATGGTTTTGGAGGAGTTTGACCAGAGAGTGAAGGAAAAACAGCCAATGAGTGCTCAGCATATATGTGGGACCTCCTTCAGGACAGCTGGAAAAGCATCACAGAAGGCCTCCTCATGAAACTGGCGTAGAGGAGACAGTAGGGTCAGCCAGTCCCTGGAGTAATTGGGGTTAAGGGCCTTGCTCAAGGGCCCAAAGGTAGGAACACTCTGCCAACCACGGGATTGGAACCTTCTGAGTCTGAACACACAGCTACCCCCTCCAACAATTTTTTTTGTTTGTTTTTGGTTAGTGCTTAATTCCATATGTTATTATTTTGATGACTTTATAGTTATTCTCAAATGTTGGGAATAGTACAAATAAACATTTCTATGGGTAGGTAGGTATGTCCAAACTTTTGACTGGTACTGTATATTTAAACTCTTAAAAAAATGTAGTAACTGAAAACAGAGCCAGTCTTATTCATGAGATAAAATGTTTGCATTAACACCAAACTAGATTAGGTTTATAAAACAGGCGATACAGGAGACGGCGTTAAGGGAAATACCCCTTAAGGGGTGAGGTTTATATAAGAGGTAAAGGAAAATACACAGAAGGCCTGTGGTGACGAAAGTATGGGTGAACCAAACAAGCAGGTACACCTCCACAGATGGGCAAGATCAATAGGCAATCATCCTCCAAGGATCCTCCTGGAGACCTTGGGTTTGTGAAAGGTGCTATATTTAGTGTCATACAAAGGCTGGCATATAACTCATCTTCAGAACCTGAGTAAAGAAAACTCAGGTGTCCTCTCAAAAACGTGAAGAGATACCAAGCTGGTGAAAACCAACTGGCATGTTTTTATTTCTACACATAGTTTCGGCTCATAACAAGGAACTTCTCAAACACGTTAAAAGAAAAATAAACTAGCCTATATGTTTCAGTTTATTTTATGGTGCCTACAGTGTGTAGGGCTTTTCCCCATGATTACCGCTCCATATGGCTTTGCCCTGGACCTTGTTTTCTTTTGTATCAAATTATTTATGTTTTTTTTCCCCACCTAAAGCAAACTGTGTCACTGACTAGACTTGGGGGCGGTGTCTACTTTTTATCATCAACCAAAGATTACACAGTACTATACACTAATTTGACAATATTTTTAAAAGCAACATTATTCTGGTATTTTTAAATCTTGCCAATAACATTCAGCAACCACGGAGGGAATCTCCACAATAACATTCTCCCAAAAGAGCACACAAGTTTACAGTCAGACATTAGACACAGAACTACATTTCTTATACCCTCGATGCCAGTAAGGTAAACATTATGCAATCCAGCATAACTACAATAAACACTAAAGATATTACCGTTGCCTAAGGCAATTTCTGATTCGTCTCTTCCTGACATTTTTATGTGGTTACATTAGTACTGCTGCCATAATTTTTTGGCATCAAATTAATTTGGTAGCACTTTACATGATGGAGTACAAATAGTATAGTATTGTACTGTTACTTGTGTATTAATTAACCACAAACTAAGTCTTAGTTACATACTGACCTCGAGTTAATTCATCATTAACGAATCGTGACGCATGTTTTATCTCAAGCAGTTACTATATTTGTTTCTATATCTGTTAATTCTGTAAACCTTTGTGAACTACTGGAGCAAGTCATGAATAACAAGTGAATGTTATGTTTGATCATCATTAATGAATCATGACATCTTTTAGTAGCATGATTTGTACTTCAGTAGTAACTGAGTTAAGTATTTGTGCCCTGTCAAGTAAAATGTTATGATTATTTGTAAATACACAATAGTATACTATATTATTTTTGCCCTGTCAAGTAAAGTATTACAATTTTATTATCATCTCATTTTCTTCAATAAAAAATAGATATTGGAGATAATTTTGCCATCATTTTATACTGTAAGTGTGAAGGGGCAGGAAGGCGTAGGAAATAAGAAATGAGAATCAATATCTCCAAATCCTTCAATTGCTTATAGGGAGAGTCTGAGTTTAAGAACCTTCACATAAGTTAGTAAGTAGGAACATTTGATTGTCAGATAGATATTTCCATGGCCTGCAGTGTTGAGGATACTCTGTAAGTCCTTGGTAGAATAGTGGGAGCTAAAACACTGGGCAAAAACCTGGTCAATCTACATCCCTATTTTCACTTTCAAGCACGAGTTATAGGAAATAAATGAAAGAACAAGGATTTCCGCTAGGAGGTAGAGTTTCAAAGTCATCCTAGATCTTGAGGTGCTACTCATCAAATCAACAGAGTTTGGGCTCTTCACAAGGACACTACCTGGAATAAAGCTGCTCTAGGTACATGACATTCAATGGAGGTTTTACGGGGGAAACAGAAGGACACACTGAAAACACCTGAGAACTAGGTTAACCATAAAGAGAAAGATTTGCTGTAATTTACTAGATGTGCCATCTCTGCAATCCTCACAATAAGTGATTTTATCTTTTTAAACAAAACATCTAGCATAGATGTTTCATGATGCATCCTTCCTTTTTTCACAATAACTTATCCAATGAACTTTATTCTCAATCCATAGACGAGAAGGAAGGAGACCCCCCTCTAAGGGATGCCAGTATGTTTAATTTTCCTTCTGCAGACATGAAACAAGGAGCTCGGTCTACTATATTTCAGATAATTTTATTCTTAATTAATCCTGATTTTTGAGCTTAATTATTTCAGGCTTGTGCAAAGTGACAATTGTATTCATAGCAAGATTTATTCAGGGATATTACTCAACCAATAACTTACAGAAGCCCATAAAAACAAAAACAAACTGTATCAACTTGATCACGGTCACAAACTGTCAGCATGAGGTGCATTGCGTTTGTTCCTTCAATGCACATTGCATTTAAATTTTCATTACATTCCTACATAACCGGCATTGCCTGGCCACAGCAACTTACCCTGCTTAATAAGCTGCGCACACAGCCAACTAATAAGGTGTGTTTCTAGGTCATAGATCAAGCTCACCCAGAAGAGTCAACAAAAAGGTTTATAAATCAACAACAATGCATGAGAGATACAAGCTGAATAACACTACAAACAACAGTTATCAGAAGTACTGAAACTAAGAGCAAGTTCAGGGGGATGCCGTAAACATGAAATTCGATGGCTGCTAAGGGGAGCATGACCAGCAAACACACAAAATATATATTTATCCATTTCAACTTATGACCATATTTCTCAGAAATTATACCTTGGAAATTATACCTGTGGCATATCCAATATTGTGAAATTTCAAAACGACATTGTTATGATTTTTAATGTATATATAAAATATATAAATAAAAAGACAGCTCACTAGTAGTTTTTATTTTAATATAATTTATTAGTCTACCAGTAAATATGGAAACAAGCTACAAAGTTCATCACTATATTATTAGAATCTATCAATATGAAAAACTTTACAAAAATGTACATTTCCCCTGCACCATGTCTTAACTTACATAAAAACTGAGACAAAATTAACTAAAAACCACAGCTCCTGTTGCATAACTATTACATTTGGTCTGCCATAAAGACACCTGAACAAAAATCCCTGAACTCTTATTTTCTAACAAAGCATCCTGAGAGATGGGCAATGGGGGGGCTGTTTGGCAAACTAGTGTTTCCTGGGACAAACCCTCTTTCACAGGTCACTAATAAAATAAATAGATAAATAAAAGCACACGGTCAGAAGGAAAACAAACCAGACACAAGACATAAGAACAGTACCTGTATGACATATCTATATATCGAGGAGTTATTGCTTGCTGAAAACCAGCCCATAAGAGAATACAGTGGGTGTCACTCATTTCTGCAGGTTGCATTTTTCTTAAGTGACTGGCCTAGCAAAACTGCCTCCACAAAGAGGAGACTGTGGGTGATAAGCACCCTTATCTGGATCTCCAGCATGTGAGGATATCAGACATGGAATGTTCAGCAGCCTGTCCACACATGATGTGGGGCTTCCAATTTTATTCCTAATAGTGAGGCTTGGAGCTAATTTAGTGTAGGTACTCAGATTCCATTAAGTAACAAAAAGGAAAAACAAAGTGTGCCCAGAAGCAGTCAATTTCATCCCACGTCTACCATTAGAACCACAGTTAGTGCCATCATGCTTTGTGTTATTTTACATTCAGAGAGGCTTTCTCCGCAGATCCACAAATACACCTAGTTGCCTCCTAAGGCTGACATGGTCAGAATACTCAGTATGATTCAGAACGACTTTGTGGTCAGCCAACACCTCTATGTATCAGGACAACAGCTCAAGTAACTTTTCCCAAACAAAAGCTGAAGAACAGTGCCGAGTAACACCAAGTAACAAAGCCCATGTTTATTAGAACAGCGCCGAGCAACACCAAGTAACAAAGCCCATGTTTATTAGAACAGCGCCGAGTAACACCAAGTAACAAAGCCCATGTTTATTATCGGCCCAAAAATCTGACTTCTCTGACTGAAAACTACAAATAGTTTTGAAGTGAACTTAAGCGAAATCTAAAGTTCAGCTTTCGTTTTGTCTAAAAGCAGAATAAATAAGGTAAAAGCCTTAAAATATGACATATGGCTTATTCATGACATTCAAACCATCTGTGCAAGTATGATGCTATATATCCATATTAATTTAGAAAAACCCCAACAGACTGCAAGAAAGCTAGAGTAATGGTATCAATACATACTTAAAAGATGCTTAGGGACTCATTTGAGAAACATCTTGCCTTCTTATTCCAAACTCATGAGACTCAAAACCTGAGTGCTACCTACATATATTTTAGTTACATAAATAAATATTGTTTGATCAAAGTACTAAAAGACATGGGAGGGAGATGTAAAATGACCTGGAACCAGTAAAATGCTGACAGATTTCAACTTGATGTTTCACACAAACCAAGGTATGGAAACGCACATGTGCGCACGCACATACACACAAAATAAACTCGCTAATCCAAGAAAGTCACAGTACAAAAAACCTTATTTCCAATATGACCACTTGCTACTGAAACGACACAATGGACTTCCAACACACCAGTGCAAAATGTTTTCATCTGCATTTAGTCTAAGTACCTTATTTCTCCCATCCCCCTAATAAATGCCCTCCCTTCCTTCAACAGAAAATCAAACTCCCTGAAAAAGAAAAAGAAAAAAAAAAAAAAGAAAAAAAAAAAAAGATTAGTATGCTAGCATGGAGGCCTGCTTTGCATTTATGCATCCCAGCCTTACATACATTCTGCAGTAGTCCATACTATACCAGCAAAGCTGCAGTCTTATCGTGTTTGCAGCATACTATTAACTTCAGTTCTCACTCTTGTCTATTTCGTCCTTATTTCAGCAACACCTTAGTATACCATAGTATATTTATGCTAACAGCACCACAGGTATAGGTCCTATTTCCTCCACATTTTCTCATATTTAATACTAGAAAATGAATATACTAGATGATATTTTCAATACACATCTTTCAGGTGTAAAACTAGTTTGTACTTTAAACTGTTACACTTACAGATTTGTATCGAGTTTGGTCACATTTCTCAGCCCAAAAAAAAAAAAAAACCCAACAAACATCCTCATAGGATACATACGCACTTTCACATAACTAAGTTCCAAAAACACTGCCAAAACTCATCAGAACAACACTGATAATCAGGATAAAGAACAACTACTGATCAACAATGCTAGACCCCGCCCCCAGAAAATCTTGCCTGACATGGGCAGCCATATTTATAACTACATTGGGCCCGGTTATGCAACCGTTATCTTTTTTGATGGCAATGGGATGGCAAGTAACTCAAACTCCAGGCTTTTCTGGACTGCTGTATTGTTGGCATATCAAAAGTGTTTAGAGAATAAATCTCTGAGCACTTCAACACTGTTTGAGCATGAGAGAGAGAGAGCGACCAGATGAAGACAGACAAGATGGAACATAGAAATGACAGTTGCCTAATTTGGAGAACGGCGTTCTTGCTCCTTTATTTAAAAAAAAAAAAAAAAAAACGAAAAACAAAACACAAAAAACATTTGTATTAAAAATGACACACAAATATTAATGGACTATCACACAGCAAGTCTGATGCTCAGGGAATATCATAAGGAAAGTTCATTTCCCATCAAAAAAGTTAGGGATAAAAATATTGGCCCAAACTTAATGTCCGTTGACTTAAGGAGCAGTGATACTGATACGTTCTTATACAGGAAAATTTTCAGATTGTCCATCCCAAGAATCACAGCAAGAATAACAATATAGTTATACCACTGGTCAATGGGAAAAGGTATGAAAACCTCTCTTATCAGACCTTACTGAGACCTTAAGAGCTGGAACAAGATTTGTGAAACTGGATGTGAATCAGAAAGCACCATGTTTTCGAGGGCAGAAAGAAAAAAACCCTGGTTCACAGGACATGGCATCTTCATTGAAGAAGCTGGAAGGACTGACAATTCTAGATTTGATGCTGGCTGGCCCCTCACATTGCAGAGGGAATGCAGCAGTTACAGAGGTCTTCATTCTTAATGCTAGGGACCCAATTCAAAGTGCAGATCAGATGCAAGCAAACCCTAGTCCCATTCATTATGGAGAGTGGCATCATCCAAAGTCTGTAGTTACAGGTGCCCCTATTTCTTAAATGAGAAGATAATCTGATAAAATGAAGATGACATTGCAGAGTCCAGATGGGTATCTTCCCTGTATTTCAGCTGCCACATGTAATTGATAACATTGTGCAAACATTTTCATCATTATTATTTTCACGGTAGGAACTGATTGCAAAATGTATAATACAATAGCTTAAAAAATAAATCTTTTCTATAGTAAAAAGTGTCCATTCAGCATGTGACAAGAAGAGCAGGTGCGTCTATTCCATTAGTTGTATGACATTGCATGCTTAGGAACAGTCACGGGTCTAATGCCAGTGTCAAAGAGGGCAAGAGCAGATTTTTATTTATATATATTAAAATATAAATAAAAATCTGACTTGGAGCTAATATTCGTACGCAAACATTTCCATGCTTGCCAGGGGACTTAAGTGTTTACATGATGGCAAATGGATGTAAATAAATGTGGCACACAATTATGAGGAAAAATACATTTTGTTTAGATGTGCAAGAGAGAGAGAAAAAAAAGAAAAACTTTTTGCTCTCATTTGCAAACTTAAATATCAGTAAATTGCTTGAGGTAAAATTGAAAAAAGCACCGAAACCAGGAGAACGGGGGAAAAACGAAACATGACACTTGCATTCTCCAAGAACAGCAAGCAAGCTACTGTAACAGTGACGATAGAAATTTCAGCATTGGTAACAGCAACAAATTCATAAATATGACAGACGAGCAGGGGAAGTACAAGACCGGCAG
Organism: Hyperopisus bebe; assembly: GCA_026777045.1. Lineage (NCBI taxonomy): Eukaryota > Metazoa > Chordata > Actinopteri > Osteoglossiformes > Mormyridae > Hyperopisus > Hyperopisus bebe. Next base: position 2,283,685 of record JAODJW010000038.1, on the reverse strand, counting down.
AGAGAGTGGGAGAGGGGCTACAAGTTCCAGCAAGAAGAAAACCGACTACAACTGTTGTGCCACAAACCGGGGAGCAGGGGGTGGAGCAACCATTGCTTTTTGGTATCCCTGACCCTAGCTTGATGAAGCTGGGGAGTTGCACTGAGGGGAGAATGAGGAAGTCATTATGTTAAGGCCCAGGAGTGCAGTAAGGCGGATTTTTGGGAGGCTTAGGGTTTGTACTGTGATAAGGAATTCTGAGGAGCCAGAGCACTTCATTGGCAAGAATTTGAGAGCACCACTGCCAGTTGGAAGTCGTAAACAGTCTCCTGCATACACACGCACGCACACAAACACACAAAGGATTTGGAAAAAAAAAAATCCCTGAAGTATAAAATGTAGTCATTTTTAAGGTAAAGTGTCTTATCACAACAAACAGGTGGGAACATGGCCGGATAAAACAAAGGAGTTGTTGGATAGTTAGTGGTTCCAGCCCATCAAATGGCTGACTCGGGCCTTCTCAGTCATGCGACGGATCCTGCCCGAGCGAGACATGCCTAAGTTCAGTGGGTCTTCGTTGGTTGCCAGGTTGTCATCCTCAGAGTCGTCATTATATAGGACTGTCCGGCGGCCCTGATTTCGTGTGTTGACCCGAGCGGACTTCCTCTGGCCTGTCTGCTGGCTGCCTTGCGATTTCCTTTGCACTACATTCTGGTCTACATAATTTTCTTCCTCTGGTTCCTCCTCTTCTTCTGGTTCTTCCTCCTCATCTGGCTCTTCCTCAACAGAGTCATCCTCTTCTTCCTGCGGCTCCACTTCCTTTTCCTTTTCCAGCCTCGCTCGTTTTGTCATCACCCTTGCAATTTCATCGGCAGCCCTCTTCTTGGTGCCATTTGTTGCCACCTTGCCCCTTGCCTTGCCCCTTGCCTTGCCCCGAGGGTGCAGCTGTGGAGCTTTGCTATAGTCATGGTCCCCCCCATCGACAAAATCGGCAACGTCAGACTCCGAACTGCTTCCGCTGTCAGAAGAGGAGGAAGAGGATGACGAGGATGATGAAGAAGATGAGGATGAAGAGGAAGAAGACGACGATGTGGAACTGCTGGACGTTCCCCCTGCTTCTTCCTCTGATCGAAGGCCAAGCCGTTTCCGTGTGGCAGAGCTCAGGGTCCGCCCAGCACCATTAGTCAGAGGTCCGTTACTTGATGGTTCTGCATGTGTTACACAAAAACACCCAACACAGAACCAAAACGGAAAAAAAATAAGTATCTTCAAAGTAAATCAATAGAGTATATGGCATGACTTGACATTTAAAATTAAAAACAGATATATAAAAAATGTACGGCCTATAGCGAATGCATCTCTGGTACCTGAGCTTTTAACGGGTGTGGATCTGCTCCGTGTCACCCTGTCGACTACGGGACCACTTTGTTGACTCCCCAACCTGGAGCTAGATGATGGCTGGTTGTCCTCATCATTTTCATCGGCCACAGATACTGAACTTGAATCTAAGTCTGAAAACACAGAAAAAAAAATCTTGGACAACCCCCCAGGACCACAGCATATTACTGGCCACGTCACTACAACTTGTTTACTTTTAATGTTCAGTCACTACATTACGCACAGCATGATGATGTTTCGGTCAATGATGAACTACATACAAGATGGTGATCCCAAAGATTATAATAGAGCTTAAAAATTCCTATCAGCTGATGTCGCACTGTAACGTAAAATGTTACTGGTTTGTGTATCAACTATACTGTATTTTCAGCGACGAACACCTGTATCACAGTTTATTCTGTTTCCTACCTTGAGATGATTTTCTGGAAGCACTCTTTGCCAAAGAAACAGAAGATTTTGCAGAAGATTTTAAATTTGTTTTTCCTGGCTTTTGTTTCCCTTTTGGACTGGACAAAGGCAAGAAAGTATCAAAATTTCAGATGATGATTAATTTGATGATTAATAAAATTGAATCAAGATGACACCCAGTTATACCACCTGACATTTTTTATTACTCTCTTACAAGGTCTTAAAGGTCCTGGATCTAAACCTGCTAGTCATAACTGAATGCTACGTTGCACCTTTACGTCACAAAATGATGTTTTAGAGAGATTCTGGGCAAGGACCAATGGCAAGGATGGACAGAGCTTATACGAGTAATTTGCACAGCAGGGGTACCTGGAAGGTCTACTGGCAGGAGGAGAACTGCTGTTGCTGCGCAGACGTTTGCGATAATTCAACCTCTGCCTGCTCCGCCTCTGGCTCTGCACGGCTGACTTGTAGTCAGAGATAATGGGGATGATCTGGGCCTCAAAGAATACCGACAGTCTCAGAGTCATGCTGTATATCTGGAAAGAAATGAAGGTTCAGACCATGAACTTCTAACATTAGCAGAACACACTATATACAACCGCCACATAGTACCAGTGGCACTTGCTTGTAATATATTTTTTTATCAATTGCTTTCTTGCCACACCGAATAATAGAAAACCATTTTTTATTATGGCACATAATTTAGAAAAGAGGGGGGATTTCAAGAGAATTATAATGAGGGAATACAAGAAAAAGAGATCAGGCAAAAACATCTGTAACTTTCTAACCCGCGACTTTTTGTTGGGTGTGTAAGCCTTCGAGTTGCTGAAGATGAGCCGGACGTCTTTGCAAAACTCCATTGGGTTCTCATAATTCCCAACAGCTAATGTCTCCGTCACGGTGCCCAGGTCCATTGGCGTGTCAATGATGTCTCGGTAATCCTAGCAGAGATTGCAGAGATGACTTAGTGAAGGAATACAGCATATTAAAACTGACAAATATTTTTTAAAAATCTGTAATATGGGTATCACTTGTAATTTTTTCATAATCATGCTGGGGCAGTCATGGTGGGACCAAAGAATGAGGTTTACTTGCTCATCAAAGTATGCACAAAGAACCCCAGAGACACAGGACTCCAAAGTAAAACTGAGTGCTTTTCCACCACACCAAGTACCATACTTTTGGTACTTTCCCTTTTCCATTGACTTCCGGTCGAGTGCCAGTACAAAAGTTCCTGTTCCAAAAGTGCCAGACTAGCTGGGGTACTTCTTTGGTACTTCGAGGTGGGACTTGAAACACTTTCTTTGGCGACAAGCTACTTGCATAAACAAACACAATACAACTGCAATCTTGAAAAAGTTAAAGTAAATAATAGAGGTGTAGTGATATACTCAGCCCACGAGATGAGACGATATTTTGACAATGTTAAGGAAAACTTCAAAGAGGAAATATATTACTGGAAAGCAGCCTTTTATTTGATTCATTTGATTCACAAAAAATGCTAAATAATGCAGATGTATGGTGAAATGTTTTGAGGAGTCGCTGAAACCTCGGATTTTCTACTACAGAAAATGGTCTCATGTCGGCTGCAATGAAAACGCGGATTTCCTTCGTTATTGCTATGGCTCTAGCACTTGACTGTGAAAGCTGGGGTGCAAACACATTTGTAAGCGTTGTCTGGCCTTTTAATGTTTTCTTCACCGGTGCAGTGGATTTTACGTAAAGAGCTATGATGGTGCTGGAAATGGCTTCGCATAATAGTAGCGTTAGCCGCTGTGTACGGCATTATTTTCCTACAATGCTTACAGACGGTTCGTGTTTTGTCGGTCACCCTTTCACCGTTTATATTTTCTGCAGGGGACCCAAACTGGAGAAACAGATTCAGAAAATAGATCACGATGAACTGCATGTGATGTTGGTATTAATATCACAGACATCCATCCCTATAATATACTACAGCCATTTTTCAAATTCAGTACAAAACACCCCACCTTGTGTTGGGATATCATCCAGCACTGGAACCAGTTTTTATGCCAGTGAGAAAACCAATACCTTGAAGTACCACACTTTTGATAGCAAAAGTGTGGCGCCTGATGTGGTGGATAAGCACCAAAAACGAAGCCAATGCGAAATACCGGGTAAGCGAAGAGGTCAACGGGCTGACGGAATGGCTCAGATTCAGGGCTCTCCAGCATGCGACGCAGAAGATCGCGACACTGCCCATGCCACGCCTGCACATCCAGCTCCACCCCTCGTTTCATGGATGGAAGCTGGGTCTGATCCTGAACAGAAGTGACACAGGATGAAATATACGAAACTTTCGCTTACTCTTGCCGTAAAATAGCATTTCAAATCATCAAAATATTTTTTGTCAAACAGCCATGTTTAAGGATAAATTGATTGATAAACTTCTATCCCAGTCTTATCCAAGGCACCTAGAGTATTCAAACTGCATTAAATTTACCGCAGGCTAAATTCCTCCAATGGCGTAAATACATGGAATTACAAGGATAATTTTGAAATATTAATCCAACCTTTACAGCAGATCTACTGGTCCTCTGTCCAGTTGAGGTTCCAGGAGTGTCTGAATCCACTTCTAACTCTGCATCCTGCCAAAAAACATCTCCATTTTAGAATGTTTTGAACGTGTCTGAATAAAAAACATTAATGCAGAAACATCTAATTAGTACTATGGTTGGTCAGGAAATAGGGCACTGGTCAGTTTGACATGCTGCATGATTCTGACCTATATAACTACTAGTACAGCTCATCAGGTACT
>JAODJW010000038.1:2249264-2265697 GCA_026777045.1 Hyperopisus bebe | reverse complement strand
AAAGTGCAGGTTAATTTGTTTTATGTATTTTTACTTTATATTTTGTATTAATCATTTTTATATGAATATTTTTGGGTGGTGGAACGAATCATCTGAGTTTCCATTATTTCTTATAGGAAAATTTGCTTTGATATACGAGTGCTTTGGATTACAAACACGTTTCCGGAACTAATTATGCTCGCAATCCAAGATTTTACTGTATTAGTTAGAAATATGTCTAACATGATTTGAGTTCTGATCTTACATCATGAAAACCTGCAATTTCAAGACGGCTGTGTAGACTATTGTAACAGGACAACATAATTTTGTTGTTTCTCATACATTGACTTCTACTAATAACCATCATGAAATGTTACATTCTTTATGTCTTACTGACTACTGCAATAATTGGTTCCATAAAATTAGTGACAACAGTCATGCCAATCAAAACACACAGACCACCCTGCACACCAGGCAGAGAGATTGTGTCGCAGAGTCAGATTATTTTCTTTTCTTACTCTTGGGCTGCGATGAACAAGCATGGGTGTCTTTCTCCTTTCGGTGCTGTAGAGCGTACACTCTGCGTCACTCCTGGCCTGCCGGTGCTCTTCCATCACCCTGGAACAAAGGGAATAGAAACCCAACATGGTCAGAGAGCAGTAACATGCATTAATGCGTTTAAGCTCAGCTTGTGTTACCATCACACAAAAATCATGAGTCCCACCTCAAGGAAAATGACGATCGATTCAACCTCCGCCCCAGCAAATTTTATCAACTTAAACTGGCACAATGGAACAATAACGGGCCTGTGGCTTTGTGTTGTTGACAGAGTCTGGCCCTTGGAAAAAAATAACCAGGTAACTCTGCTGATGGTGAGCCAACATTTGGTATTCATCGGTGATGTGTTAAATGCAGAAAAAATGGGCAGGGGTAAAGATAAAAGGGTCAAATCACGGCCGATCAACAGGGTCACAGCATCATCAAAATCGCAAGGCTTGTGGGGTGCTCAGTCAGCCATGGTGAGATCCAACAGACAGCTGTTCACCACAAGAGAACCACAAACCACCTACAGGAGTGTTGGACGACCAAGACTCATAGGGTCCTGCCGTGTGTGGGTCTGCATAACCAAAGGCCAGATAGAGTGCCCATGCTAAACGCTGTCCATCGTCAAAAGCATCTACAATGGGCATGTGCCCATCAAAACTGAACCTCGGTTCAATCACAGGTCTATGGGAGCATCTGTGGAATATGTAGGAACAACAAGTCCGTTCGGCAGCTATACAGCCCCATTTGCAGAAGGGTTCAGTGCTCTGTGTCGGGACACATTACTCCTGTGAGCATTTTTAAAATGGTCTAAGACTTGTGCCACATTCGCCCTTCTGTTGGTTCATAACAGTCAGGATAACCTTCATTTACATCTCGCATCACATCAAGTCTTAGCCTCCCAAAATCCTACTGCCGGTTCACGGCTTTCCTTCCTCAGTCCACCCTCAGTGCATGCTTAAAGTCTTGCTGTTTCGGAGATGCTCTGGCCATAATGATCTGGCCCTTACAGCCACTCAGCTCTTTATCCCTGCTCATTTCTTCTGCATTCAACAAGTACCAAATTTTCGACAAGTACCAACTACAAGAACCAGATTTTCACTTATCATCTAATATATCCCAGACCTTGACATTATCGGTTGACTGGTAGGTTTCGAACGAAACTAATTATGACCACACCCATAATGTTTTGGCTCATAGAAATGGCTACTCCATAGGTGCTTCCGAAATTGCTTACTTACACAGTACATAATGAGTTTTGTTAGAAACCTACCAGTGAACCGATGCGGTATGTACTGTACCACTGCAAAAGTTAAACTATCAATGAAAAAAATATCATGAGTCGACCTATGTAACTGGCCACTGTTTTCTACTTAAATTTGTAAAGAAGGCATGTCCTCAGCCATCTCGACAAAAACGTCTGAGCAAGTGATGCTCTTCGTCTGGCCATGTGGGATAGCGTAGCATCCATGTGTTGCAAACCTAGAAATTTCACAGAATGTACCGTGTTATCTGGGTACTGTTTGCCTACTGCCTCATCCATACTGATTCAGAGATACTGCTTATATCGCATACTAGACTTTTCCTACTACTCCGCCAATGAGCATTTGCTTTCGGATGCACATCCTGACTTTGTGTGACATAGTGGACTTCTCACCTGTAGACTGCTGGCTGCACCTCGCTGACCACGACCCTTCGACTCCATGCCAATAAGTCTCGCTCAGTGGCAATCTGGCTGCGGGGGGCATTGTGGTGCATCTGGCGGACGCCCTCTACCTGTCCACTTCGCCGCAATCCCACGTTTGGCGGCGATTCCACCTCTGCTGCTGGCTGAGCTGCAGCACAGTGGTAAAAAAAAATTTAATATAATAATAATAATAAAAAAAGTAAATAAATAATAATCACACAAAGCCAGTCGGCGTAATTTTTTTTAAAGATTTAAATGCTTACATTCAACCTGATTTTTTTTTAAAAACTTTTTTTAAATGCAACATTCTCAAATACCGTATGCCATAGTAATACAGGCTCGTACAATCGTGGGGAACTCGTGCTTAACCTAATAAGGTAATTTGAATGTATAAATATGACCATGCCACTGGCAAAGTGAAATTGGTAAAGGAATGCAGTAGAGGGGGTAGCACACATCAAATAAATTAAATACATAATTTGGGTTCAGCAGTGAGCTCAACCCTCTGAGCTCCCATTTGTATAATGGCAATGTTTGCCACCTCCATACTACACACTAGACAGGCAGAAACAAGGGGGATGGGTTCACAAGACTAAATACTCATATGCCCCTGAATATGCTGAGTGAAATAAGCTGTATGAAGGCACCCAGAATAACACGCAACAATTATATTATACATCCTAGGTCTTTAACACTGTTCCCTTATCCAATAAAATAATGATAATCTGCCGACCTCTTTTCTTAGAATCTAAACTACAATGTGGGCAAAGAGTTTTAGGAAAGTAGATAAATCAAAGAAATGCTAGATATTATGCAGATTTTGTTCTCAGATATCTCTTGTTCTCACCTCCATTTGCTGGTCCTGCATTTAGATTCAAATCTTGCTGGTTCTGCATTTGCCTGATGAGTCCATCCAGAGGGCTCTCTTCTTGCTCCTCCCCCACAGTCTGCTGGCCAATCACCTGCTCGACCACCTCACCATCACCTAAAACAACAGGAGACATGGTCCTTGGGTAGATACAAAGGTACCTCCAGAACTACAGGCAGTTTACAGGACAGTAATATGCATTGATTTAATCCTTAAAAACTACTATTCAATCAAGGCACATGACAAACACCTTGACACTCATACTAAACTTCAGTGGAGGCAGGAACACGTGTGTATGTATGTATATATATATATATCACAATTATTCAACTCATATAACATATTGTGCCAGTTTTATAAAGCTTTCTGAAAGTTTTTGTTGGCTCAAAATGGAGTTGAAACATAATTAAGCCTTTGGGAACTCTATAATGATCCTTCATTTGCTTCACCTGTGATGCATATATAAACCCCACCCATGAAGGTATTCAGGGTGAGTTGCAATCACGGGAAAGACAATGGAGCTTCCACAAAAGCTGAGAGAGGTGATTATTTCATCACACCTGAAGGGCCTTGGGTATAAGGTGATTTCCAAAACATTTACCATTTCAAGAGACACCGTCGGGAGCAACATAAGGAAGTTTAAAACTCATGGGGCAGCTGCAAACCTACCAGGCCGTGGAAGAATTAGGGCCCAAAATATCATCAAGGGCCTGAAGCAACTTAGTCAGGGCAACTAAGAGAAACTCCTGTGTGACACCTACAGGATGAGCTGATGAAGGCTGAATAAACAAGGACTTCATGGCTGGACTCCAAGACGCACACCACTCTGGAACTTGGAATTTGGAACAGACTCCAGAGTTTTGGGAGACCGTTCTATGGACTGATGAAACCAAACCGGAACCGTTTGGACATATGGAACAGCGGAATGTCTGGTGTGCAAAAGCCCAGGCTTTTGACCAGAAGAATACCATCCCCACGGTCAAGCATGGAGGTGGGTCAATGATGATCTGGGGTTGGTTTTCTGCAGCAGGAACTGGGAATCTTGATCGTGTACCTGGCATCATGGATTCCCAGAAATAACAGGCCATTTTAAGGAGAAATGTGATGCCTTCTGTTGACAAATTGCACCTTGGTGGTCATTGGACTTTCCAGCAAGACAATGATCCCAAGCACACCTCCAAATCAACCAAAGCTTGGTTGAGAAAAAGATCCTGGAACAGCCTGGAGTGGCCGTCTCAGTCACCAGACTTAAATCTGATAGAAAATCTTTGGTGGGATTTAAAGAAGGCAGCTGCAGCATGGAGGCCAACAAACATCACTGAGCTAGAGGCTTTTGCACGTGAAGAATGGGCAAATATTCCGATTGAGAGGTGTAAGAAGTTTGTCAGCACTTACTGAAAGCTTTTATATCTTCTAACAAACGTTAACGGATGCTCCACAAAGTACTGAAACTGGGGGTTGAATATTACTGCACATGCACGTGTTAAGTGTTAACTTTGAAGATCGATGTTTTTTTGTTGTTGGAGTTTTTCGTCATTTAGTGTCACCTTTCATCTGCATTGCTGCGTAATGTCTTTTGAGGTGGAGAGGTTGAATATTTCTGATTGTATATAAAAACAAAATGTGCTACTTTGTCTTACTGCTGTTTTCATACATATTTGGTCGTAAACTGGGCCTTAGCTCAAAAAAACAGCAAGCCCTTGGCTTACATTTTTGTCTGTAGACTGAAACATTCAAAACTTTCATTCAGAATGTGAGTCGCACTAGATGAGATTTCAGTACCATTAGCCATGTAGCCCAGCTGTGGCACTAGCTGCTCCTCTCTGCAGTTCTCACGTCCAGGCACTAGACGCTGATAGTGTGGCGGATGGGGGTTCCCGTCCACATCCACTAGGAACGGGGGTGGCATAAGGTGAGGAGCTTGCTGGGTTTGCTCGTCCAGGACAAAGTTGTTAGCATCGCGAATCAGTGGCCGGAAATCCGTATGGAAGAACATCTGATCTGGGATCTGGAAGGGAAGGGAGATTTTTAAATTGACCAACTGCCGAAAACAAGCAGCTTTTTGGTAGAAGGTCTGAAAAGTTTGGGCGGATGCAAATGAGCAGTTACTGAGGACAGCTCACCTTTTCATAGGGTTTGCTGCAGCCGAACCCAAAGACGAGCAGATGCCCATGGGAGTCCGTACAGACAAAGTGCTGCCCATCCACAGAAAACTTGCAGTCAAAGACAGCGCCATGACCCTGGCCTTCGATCTGTAACAAACATGGGGTGGTGAGCAATTTTAAGACGCTAATCAGGACTTCTAAGCAGTAGTGGGTCCATGGAAAGAGAAATCACCATGTTGAAGAAGTTGCGAATCTTGGTGCCCTTTGTCAGGTCCCACGCGTAGATGTTACCATCATGGCCAGCAGACAGCATGATCCGTGAATCAAAGGGGTGCGTTTCAAGAACAAACACTTCATCATCATGTCCCTGAGGATAAGAAAGATTCATTCAAATTCTGAGCATGCCTGGTTTTATACCAGTCATCCACTGGCAGCATTTAATCAAAGTAACATTTACATACAACTTACAAAGGGACAACATACAGGTTTTCTGCAACTAGCTTTAAAACTATAAAAAAAAAAAAACATACTGGAGAAAGCAAACCGTTTAAGTAACCTGTGGCCATAAGAAAATAACAGATCAGTATTCTAATCTGGATTTTTAGCTAAGCAAAACAAAAAGGTAGTTTAACTATGAGGAAATTGTCATACAGGTCTTAGAAATTTTAAGCAGCAGAGCCATCATAGGAAAAATCCAGTACGGTCACAAACCTTCTGCACCTGCACAGATCTAGATCTAAGTGTTTTATGGAGCTGGATGGATGCAGGGGTGGTGGGGTGAGCTTCACACTGTTTAAATATGGTATGAGGTGCATTACGAACTTGTGTTCTAACAACTGTTACTGTGATGATAGAGGCCAATTACATTTAGATTACGTAAGGCTGCCACAAATCAGGCCTTGTTGTTTATCCAAGTAATTAAATGGCTGACTATTAATCTCTGGATTATTGTACAGTTACAGTCAAACCAATAATTTTCCATGCCTGAAGACAGCGTATCAAATCATCTAGCACGACATATGTTTTTCCCAGACTCCCAAAAATTACTAAAACTTTTCCCATACTAGTATAGTAAATAAACCTCTAGCACACAGAGGAGACTAGAATGTAAATGCAGAGTACAGCCTCATTCTCAGCTACACCCACCGACAGAACATGTAGCAACTGGCCAGTGGTAGAGCTCCACACTTTAAGCAGGTAGTTGGAAACAGCAGTGATGACGGTATTGTCCGCACAGTCCCAGGCAACCATCGTCACAACAAGCTTTGTCGTCTTATCCTCCCCAGAACCTATACTGCTCCTGTGGTAAAGACAAAACTGTGCCATGACATCCATCCACTAAAATACTCAGTGTCTTAATACAACAAAGATCACACAAACATTGAGGAAAACACAATACAGATAAATCACCTGTAGACAATACAGACAATTATAGAACATACAAAAGTGATACCCATACATGACAATTCTGTATAAACACAGTCCAGGGATCAGCAAGTGCTTTTGAATGACAAGCCTTTTTGCAGAAACTGCATTGATTGTTAGTTGTCTTGACATCCCACATTCAGATCAAGCAGGAATAGAAAATGGATGGATGGAGCACAGCAAAATCTGACAATACTGCCAAAAGCAGTATTAATGTAAGACAACCATTTGCACAGTAAAAGGCACAAGAAAAAACACAAAATTTCTTCCCTTAAAGAGCTAATAATTTTCTAATTAACAGCACCTCCAAATGAAGTTCTAAACGTGAATTGAAACCACAATCAACCCAAAGGCTATTCAAACCATAACTACCGCTGCTATTGCCTGCATATCATGCCATAATTTTTATGGATGTTTACTGCACAAGGTCATTGATGACCATGCCAATGGCTGCATGCAATCAAGGGACAAATTCCTACATAAAATATCCAACACTTTAAAATATTTATCCATTTTGTTCATGTTAAAGTATATATCAAGTATTTTCTTAAAATATAAACAAGTAATACATAAGACATTTCTACAAACAATGTGTACCCAGAGAATCATGAAACTGAGGAAAAACAATGAAACATTCAATGCAACACTGAAAGCAGCAACACATAAAGCAAAGGTTCTCCGAGACGCTCCAGCATCTTTAAAAAGCTCCCCTCCGAAGGAGCAGTGTCTTACCCAGGCAGCCTTGTGGCCATATCCAAGGTGATACTTTTCCACTCCTGTTGCTGGTAGTGCCACACCCGGGCAGTGCCATCTCGACTGCCACTCACAAGCCTGAGGCTGTAGATTGAAAAGTCTGTTAGCAAGGAACACACTCAGAAACAGGCTAGCGTGCAGATGCACTATGTACAGTGGCTGCATGGAGGACTGTGGATAACAGACATACATGACAGGTGGCAGGTTAGTGCTTCATACAGATTTATGTTTCTGAACTCTGGACACGGAACTGCTGTGAATGCTTGTTTCATTGATCAATGGTGTCACTACACACAAGTCATATTATACCCTTTATGATTACTATGTATTTGCTTCAATGTGTGTGTAAGAGAAATTTCAATGCATCGTTGGGGTAATTTTTGCACCTATAGAATAAATTTCAATTCATATTTGGGTAAGAGTGAAAATACTATTCAATTCCCAAATTATTTCTGGACAATTTACAAAAAGGTAATTAAGCAGTTTAAATTACACTTGAAAGAGTTGAAAAAGACTCCTGTTCCTTCAACCACTAGTTACACTAAGAAGATTCTGCTCAGCACATATGCAAGAACAGTTAAAATGTAAAATGATGTAACTGCATTCAATGGCGACTTTATGTATATCTGCTTGGTAATGCAAACAGCCTACTCCTCCAATTATATGACTGCAATTATATGCAGCAAGCAGACAGGGACAAAAAGTTTGGTTAATGTTTGACTAAGCATAACAACAACTAAGACGTGTGATCTAAGTTATTTTAAATGTGGTATGATTGCTGGTGCCAGACATAATGGTTTTAGCACCTCAGAAAAAAAAAAACATTCTCCAGAGAATTCAAACATCTAGTTAGCTGCAATTCTATTGGGCAAAAACAGACTATTAACGATAGAGGTCAGAGGCGAATGGCCAGACTCATTAAGGCTGATGAAGGCCATATACACAAAAGGAACAGCATAGTACAATAAGTCTTGCGCAGAACAGTTGCACTGAGGACAAATATAATATACATGTTAAATCTAAATGAGGAAGTGAATCAAAAATAAGCATCAGCGTGTGCTGACCTGTCGCTCTTGTTGCAGAACTGGACTGCTACAACCTTATCCTGAAAGAAAATAGCAGACGAAAAAGTGAAATCGGAGCAGGTCGGCCCAGATAGAACCAAGTGCTGGCAGAACGGCAACAATGTATTCCCCCCATCTAATCCATCCATCCTCTACGATCTCTAGTCACAGTTCATCAGACCCAAAACCACTATGTACTCCCCTCCTGGGGAATACCATGAACACATGCAAGGCAGTTACAAAACATAGTTTCTTCACATCTCACCATATGTGCATCCAACTCAGAAAAGTTCACAGGCTCCGGAGCGCCCAGGTAGTACACCCTAATGCCATGATCTGTGCTGCCCGTGGCTAAAAACATACCACCTGAGATGGAACAGAAGGGAAAGTCACTGCATAAGAGACTGGCACACAACATCTAACATTAGATTCCTTCTCATTCGTTGTCAGCTTCCACAACTCTTCAGTGTTTTATTATTGACAGGTTTTTATGATGATATAATGGTTAGTAAGGTTTGTTAGTGACAAAGAAAAATGAATGCAAAAGCTCTGCGATGTGTGTAGTTTTTGAGGTGAGCATACCACAGCTAAAGGAGGAGCAGGAGATCTGCACTCCCGGACGAGATCGTTCTGTAAACTTGAACGGACGCTCACTGTTGGAAGAGATGATGACAAGACACCTCAAATATGAATGCAATTCCATTTATAAGAAACCTATTTGAAGTAATGAACAACAGGTCATTGTCTTTTGTAAGAAAAAGAAACTTGATGATGCCTTGAACGCTGCAACAAAAAATGTTTCAGTCTAGAAACCAGGTATAAACATCCATTCCTAAAGTATGGCAGGCCTATGGAACAAGGCCTTATTTTAAAAAAAGACGAAAGCAAATTACTGTCATAGTGAAAACACAGACACAAATAATTTTTAACTAGCCTGTGATACAGATGAGTTTATACATCAGATTGTATTATTTACTGCCTAGAGACAAAAAGTTAACATTTAGCAGCACATACAAGTGTATGTACAAAAGAACTGTCAATCAAAGGCTGCTGAAGACTGACTTGAACTTCATGGTGAGAGAGTTCCACTGCCAGAAGCACACCATCCCATCTGCTCCAGTGGAAGCCAGGTAGCGCGTTGTCCCTCTCGCCGATGGTGAAAACTAACACCCCGGAAACAGACAAGTACGCCTTTAATAACACAAATCTAATACACCTCAAAAAAAAAGGAGAGCAGTGGCCTTCAGAGTCTTAAGAGCAAAGATCCACCATCTTTCCATTATAAGGTATTAAGACTAAATATGACCAAGACACCAGAACCACCCCCTCATAGGTCCCCACCACCGAACCCTCGGCCCTGAAAGTCCATGAGATGCGAAAACTGGAGGATCAGAATATTCTACCCCCATGTCACTGTGAAGACTGTGGCCAGTGTTAGTCAGTCAGGATGCTCTTGCCTGTATGGAGGTTATGGCAGCGGCGTGACCCTGCAGCACCGTGACGGGCGCACATGTGCGCAGACACCACACCCGGATAACAGTGTCGCAGCTGGCTGATGCGATGAGAGTGTTCTCATAGTTAACTGCCATGTCAGAGATCTCGGCTGCATGGCCACGCAGTGTGGAGAGAAGACGGCCGTCATCTGTTGCCCAGATTTTCACCAGGCAATCATCAGAACCCTGCAGACACATTTCACACATCCAGAGTTTACTGATTTTTGAGAACGTACACACTAAAACCAACATAATGCAAAGAGGTACAAGTACAATGATTTAGTTCACTTTTTATGCCCATAAACGAAGTATATCGAGACAAGGGGCTAAATTAAATGCAAGAAATAGTGAATGAGGCAACTAACGCCAGACGGAGTAAGTATGAACGTTTTTTTCCAAAGCTGTACAAGACTGCTGAATAGCAAACTAGTTTCTTACCAAGAATAATCAACACAGCTGATCAATTCTGTCACATCATTATACACAATACGTGTATATTATCTGCCATTATAAAGTTAACAAGAGTCTAAATATAATGTGTCAATAAAGAACATTTCGCAAAACTGGCAAAAACACATTCTAAAACTTTTACATAATTACTGTAAAAAAAAAAAAACAGAATACCAGTATACTAGTAAAAGAATTCCCATTTTGGAAAAGATATTTTCCTTGGAACCTAGAGTTGCCAGTGCAATTTGAAACCTGTTTAGGGTCTAGACTGCACAGCACTTAATATACAAGGCTTTTCCATCTTAGTGCACCACACTAATTGTAAATCAAATGCTTTTGGTAATTTGCAGGAATGACCATGACAAATTTTAATTACATTTAATTAAACCTAGCTAATGTCTGTGTATTTTCAGTTACAATTATTACCATTTGTCAATTACATAACATTCTTACAACAGCAAAGCAGCTGCTCCAGGGTGTAACAAAGAACAAACCCCGCCTAGCTTGAAACTATGCTTTGCACGATCGAAGAAAAAGAGAACTCTGTATTAATAAACCCAGAAAAATACATGTATTCCATGTTGTAGAATTAACATTTTTTGTGCCTAACCTTTTTTTTTTTTTTTTTTATTTTTATGTCAAGTGCAGACAGCTATTGCAAAAGCTATCTGAAAATGTTTTGCTGCACGGAAAAAAAGGCTGTCAGGACAACTGAAAACAACAGTTAAGTAAGGAAAGAAAAAGTAATGAGTTGAAAAGCTTTTCCTAATTCTCACCGTAAAGACGCGGCGGCCAGTACGGTCAAAGGCCACGCAATACACAGATGACAAGTGGCCCAGAATACGCCGGTGCATCTTCATGTGCTGGTAGGTTGAGGAAGGGAAGGCATGGCCAAAGCGCGAGGTGCCCGTTAACTGGCGGGCACCCACGATGGCAGCTGCATAGGAAAAGGTACAATTATCATAGCTTTGTAAATGATTGCCATTTTTGGAAAAATTAATACTACATGTTAGAAGAGAACATAAAAAAATTACACCGAGTTAGACTCATTTACACCTTCAGTTAAAATACTAACAATTTAACATTTCCATAATAGAAATGTAGCCAGGTCAAGGAAACAAAATAATGTAAACTTATTAACCTACAGATTGAGTGGAATCATTGTAATTTGGAATTTAAAAAGAGATTTAATAGTTCAATACATTTTGGTTAACTTTATAACTTTGAAAATCAGCCACTTAAACTAGTATTACAAGCATTAATTTCTTTGAACAAAACTGAACACTGCGATCATACATATCATTAAAGACAAATACCTACAAATGCAGTGGTAACTAAAAACAACAAAGAATGCCATTTTAAAAGATTCCAGAAACGGATGCCTGGCAGACAGAGCACAAAAGCAGCATTTTCATCCAGGAGGTAAAAGGCTGACCAATACTGACCGATGTTGGGTGGTTTCCCACAGGTGAGCGGTGGTTCGGGAGGCCTTCCTCGATGCAAGGCAGCGAAAGTGGAGCCGCTCCATACTGTGTGAGCACAGCCTGTGAGAAGGGAAGACTGCATCACCAAACGCAGAATATCCGACAACCTTCACGCACCAATTCATTCACAGCTTCTACTATAAAAACCCATTTTCATAAGGAGCATTATAATATATACCTATAATATTTTAAAGAAAAAAAATCCGGAAAAAAGAATGAGCCATTCTAGCATAATCAGAAGCTCACCAGTAAAACAAAGAATTTGGTAGGTGCCTCAACGATGGGCCTTACCCTTGGCACTGCGCAGAAGAGACTGCCTTCCAAGGCCAAGGAGGGTGCGGACCCCCGGGACACTTGGGGGGACCTCCTTGTCAAGGAGCGGGCCTATCCGCTGACACAGACGCAGAAGGTAATCTTCCGGGATGTGTTTATTGAGGGTCACCTGTACAGTGACAAAGGTGAGGTTTACGTGTGAAAGCATCACAAAACATTACAACGGATAAAACGGAACCCGACAATGCCTAATTATGTATAAAACCTTCATTAATGAGACGCGCTGTGATAATGTAAACTGCTGAATAAGAGTTGGACCGCCAATACAATAGTTGGCCCCTGAAATGTAGCGTGGATGTGTATAAACAATGGCGAGACCTCACGGGGCTGACGGGGGATAAATAACCTGTCTAGAGTTCACGTGGTAGCTTTCATGGATTCAAAAAGTAATACGACTTTGGAACAATACGTTTTGGAGACATAAGAACTCATCGTTCGGCTATTTAATCGTCGGCATTTGTATTTCTAGCTGGTATTTTAGCACAAGAGTCACTTAGCTAGCCAGCTAAGCCAGCCCGTAATATCATGTAGGGGGGAAACTGGCCCGCGTAGGCTATGTAAATGTACCGGGCTGTATGCACCTGTTTTCAGTTTCATATGTTATAGCGTAGATCACCAATCACCTTTCGTACTTATATACTTCCTTGGTACAACCACCATTAACTAGCTTGTTGCGTCTAATGAATATTCAAGCATACACTGCGGTCAGGCGTCTCGACACAGACAGCCAATCAGATTCACTATTTGTTTTTTCTTCCACTTGTATCAAATAGCAACCGAATTTTGATAGGCTATGAGCCTTGACAGACGTTTCTCGCCCCCAATCCAGCATCGTTCTGCGCAATCTCGCTTAGCCCCTCCTCCTTCTGCTGTACACAATAAGACGTTCATTTCCACGCAAAATATTAATTTCAATCGACCATATTACAATAATAACCTTTTGCTAAAAATACATGCTAACCTAAGTTTCCAAGTCATTAAAACAACATTCTACAGACGCTTTTATAGCATAATATAGTACTGTAAATTTTTAATAAAACAATAGTTTAATATTTAAAAGTTTTCAATTTTCTATATAGACTTCACATAAAAAGAAACCGCTACACTTACCCAATCTTCGAACTTTCGTTTATTTTGTTTGCCGTCCCAACTCCAGCGTTTAGGAATCAGCTAAAGAGGAAACACGCGGTTACATTAAAAACGGCCAGTCTGGATGTACACAACACACGTTTTTCCTGCCCCCTAACCATCCAAAACGAAATTATGTAATAACTGGAGCAGAAAAGCGATATCGCGGAAACGAGACGTGAGAATTAGCTAGCTAGTAATAGACGGCTGAGCGCTGCCTACCTCGTACTCCTCCAGTTCCTCCACTAGGATCTGAAATGAAACAGTACTTTTCTTTACCTCTCTTCTAAAAAAAAAAAGTAATTGGAATCGTGAAACGTCCGACTGCTTTCCGCTTACCTTGGCAGATCTTTTACACGGTCCCGACTGAAGAAATCTAGCAATAAGGTAATACAGTTCTGAAAACAGAGGAGCGCATTATATAGCCATTCAGACATAGCATGCTAGCAGCTAAGAGCTAGCCACACAAACCCCAAACTGCTTGCATCTCCATTTTAACAAAAAAAGAACAGAAATCATAAATGCAACGACACCAACCAGCTTCGATTTCTGAACACTGATGCTCGGCCATCACTCGATCCAAACGCCACTTTTAGGTTATTTCCTCAGTGTGTATTTCTAAAACAGCCACTTGATTAATTCCCCGGCGTTCGGCCTTTTTCCTTTCTCAGGCTTTCACGACATCGCCTTTTGCTTTGTTAGCGCCCTCCCTCGACAGGCTGCAAACTTGCTGTTAACTCGTCAGCCGCTGGGTGTCGGTGAGGTCAAAGAATGGACGATTCACTGGAAGAAACATCATCAGTAAGAGTAATATTTTTAAAATGATTTCCAGTACTGTTTCTAATCTGAAGCTATTGAAAAAGGGTGACAGTTACAATTTATCAAATTCAGAAGGCCTGGTTTTGCTATTTAAAACGAATCTGATGATGATGATGATGATGATGATGATGATGATGACTATATTTTATGATGAATATTCTATTCTTATTGTTACTGTTGTTATTATTATTATTTGCAAAATATTATAGTGGAATCACTGCAATCAATATCATCTAGAATATGCACTAATTATTTCACTCATAAATATATATATAAATAAATTCAACCTTTTGGTTGCGGCATGGAACTAGAAAACTTTCACAAATTAGCATTTGGTGAAATAGAGGAGTCACCGTAGGACTGCAACAGACAAGAATTTATGTAAACATGGGTGACTGAATGGATGGAAGGAAGGTACAAAATAATTCTTGGGGGCATTGGGAGCAGGGGGACCCAGAATGACTCATTTTGAGTGGCAGGGCCTGCAAATACCCATCATGATGCTGACCCTGATAACTCTGGGAATGTTTTGGTAACAGTTTCAAAAATGATTACAGTTTAGATCATCATTTGTTTCTCCTACCTTTGTGTGGGTTATAATGGCAATTTAGGATGTATACCAGAGAATATGCATTTATATAAAACATTTCCTCTCCCCACCTCTTCAAAAAAATCATGATTAAAAGTCCAGCCCCATGTGGCTTGTCTCTAGTTAATCAGGCTCCCCAGATCTGTAAATGATACAGCTTCAATTTAGGTCCAGTTTGTCTCAAGATGAAATAAGTCCTACATAATCACCTATACAATGTTCCTGGGAGGTTTGAAAAAGATTCATCAAGTACTTTCACAGTTACTGTGTCCACAAAACAAGCCCATTCTGCAGGTGTATCTTCATCCATATGTTTTTATGAAGTGGTAATAAGATCCTTCAATTACTTCAATTGTCTTCCTCGGTCACCCTACCCTTTGCCCTCACTAAGCAGCATGATTTCAGTTTTGGCGTGATTTCTCTCAAAGTTTCATCAGTTCCAGATCATCACCTATAGAGTGTGTCTGAAAAGTTGAAAAAGATCCATCAAATGTTTTTGAGTTATCGTGCTTTTTGGGTTTTTGTGACATAAAGGTCTGTGGCAGAGGACCAGTCCCAAAACCAAATGTATTTCTCATCCAGGGAATGAGACAAGGCTTTACACAGAATGAGGTATGGAGTATGGAGTTAGTTGTTATGGTGATCCATCAACATATTGAGAAGTCTGCGTACATTTTGTTTATCATCTCTTTCATTTTTCCAGTAAGCCAGAAGTTATACTGGAATTGGCTAGTCAGTCTTTCACTGAGAATGGTATGATTTCAGTGTAGGATCATTAACTTTAATGGGTTTTGTGTGGGCAGTTCAGTGTATTCCCAGGGAAAGTTGGATTTAAGCCAACAGGTCTCTAGGACTACCCTTTTACTCTGTCCACTGGAGTGTTAGCCCATTATGGAGAAAAAAGTATAAGGAGTTTATATAAACATTTCCCAGCTCTTTATCGTGAATGATGGCTGTAGGAACATTAATAGTATTAAATAAATCTTGTCATTATTTAATGAGAAAAGTGTTAGGTTGTGTACACAATCATTATAGACTTATTGAAGCATTTACCATTATTTATAATTTTCCCTTAGGGCAATAAATTGAAAGCAGACTAGATGCTGTTGACACGACAACAATGTATTTTCCTGAATAGCCCGTTACCCCCTCTCTCCATCTTATTCTTTTCCTCCCTCACCCCCATCTCTATCACTAGCCTCCCTACACTAGGCTTTGATGGTATCTAATTCTTCATACTGTTATATTGTCCATATGTTATACTGCGATGTGCAGTATTTAGCTGGTATTTTCAAAACTGATACTATTGCGCAGCAGGGAGGTCCTTCACAAATTTAACGGAATAAAATGCAGTACACCAAAAATGTTACCGTAATACCGCACAAGTCTATACTTCACACCCTCTCCACCTCTCCAAAAAAATCTTTTTTCAAAGCCCAACTTGGCTGACTTGTCACAGTATAATCAGGTTCACCAGATCTGTGCCTCAGCTTTCATGTGCCACCAATGACTAGGATTAAGTGGCATAATTAAATACCCCCATGATAATTTTTGTCGATTGGCTACTGGACTGCTACCAATAAAATTTGCCAAGTAGGAGGGTGGTAGCAAAAAAAAAAAACATATCTAAACTTTATGTCATTATATTCAGAAAATCATCTCTTGCCTTACAGTTTGAACATCACTGACCCATACAATGTTCCTGGGAAGTTT
>JAODJW010000038.1:2232151-2246635 GCA_026777045.1 Hyperopisus bebe | reverse complement strand
TCAAGGCGGGAGATGACGAGGGACTGAACGAGTATCTGGGTAGCCTGGGTGGAAAGGAATGGACGTATCCTTCTGATGTTAAACAGGAGTTTTGGTGCTTGGGTCCCCTTGTTGTAGAGATAATGCACTCTAAAACAGAATGGATCCTTAAAGCATTTGTTATTGATGGTTTTCAAATAATCATCTTTTACAATTACAAATTATGTAATGGTGAAATGTAATGTGCATGATTTCAGTATTTTTTAGTATTTCAGTATTTTATTTGTTAGCAACTTGTCCGCAGTAGCTTTGAAAGCGGCAAAACAAAACATAAAGAAAGCTACTGTATATAAAAACATTTTTCTGATTATGCATATAATCTGGCCGGTACAGTATGGGGTACATGTATAGCTCTAATTTCTATTTTGGACTGATTTAGTCTAGTTCAATGGAAAGACTGTCTGGCTTTTTATAGGTCACTATTACTGATAAAATGTTTCCACATTCTAGTCTGAAAATCTGTGAATGCAATCAAAAAACTAAAAATGCAAAAATTTTGTTTGATTACTTATTGTTAAAGTTAAGGCTGGGTAGGGTGAGGGTTATCATATGGAGCTTTTATACTAGCATACAGGTTTAAAGTGTGGCATACTGTACTGCAGGGCATTTCAACTCCGGACCTTGATTCCAAATCCAGGCCGTGTTTTCAGTTCTCCCAGGTAGCCAGTCTAATAATTACTGATTCTGATTGGCCAGAGGCTTCACACATGGCTCACAGGTGAAGGGAGGCTGGAAAATCAGCAGGGCTGGGACCTTGAGGACCGTGAGTTGTATAGTCCTGCTGCACAGGATGAACCCATGACTTCAGGTCAGTGTTAAGCTCTGTCAGTGTGTGCTATGGAAGCTTGTGTGACCTGGGCCAGTAGCAATCACCTGCTTATCAAACTCCCTCTGAGGGAGCCTTCAGAAAAGTGAGCCAGCTCACGTTACTGGGAGTCAGAGGTGCTGAAAATGTGACAGGTGGCTGCTGTCTGTGGTGCTTATTAAGGTTGGCAGCCAGCGGCTTTCTGGCTGGAGCGGAGTAGCTTCCCGGATGGATATATGCAGCATATATCCATCTGACTGATTTGCGTTTCAGAACCCAGCTACCAAATTCCTCTTTAACCTCTTACAGCCACATTCTAAGCCTTAGATCAGGCATATGAGGTATACAAAGTCACCTGACTGTACAACCACTTCTAGAAAACTTTAACCTTAAAAATAATTGTTGATAGAACTAAAATGGCATAATGGTCTTTTCTTCAGCGCTTTGTAAGGGCAGCTGTTGATATCAGCAGGCTGGTTGGCCACCTTGAGGTGCCAACGCAGCTGTGCCCTGCATGATCTGCAGCTTATGTTCATTGATGTGCGGCCTGGGTAAGACACCGACCAGACATGACGAAAGAATCAGTGAAATGATATTGTTACTTATAGGACAAATATAAAAAGCACGTGCTGAAGCAGTAGTGGTATATTTCAAGGCAAGTTAGATCAAGATTAAGGCTATAGTGAGCTAGACTAAAATAGCAGATCTTAAGCTTGGATTTGAATGCTGAGATAAGATGTCATTCCTTACATTAGCCGGCACATCATCTCATAAGCTTGGATGCCTACAGCTGTTGGCTTTACTCCCAACAGTTTGCTCATTTATTGGAATTACAAAGAGGCATAAATCCTACAAAAAAAAAAAAAAAATGAGAGTGCGATTTCTACCATAATGATAAGCCCTGTTCGATTAGCAGGGGTATGATCTAGTAATTAACTAATAATTTAGGGAAGAAGTTAAAAATGGAAGCTAGTTCAAAGCCATCCAAGGTGTTGTGATGAAATTAAATAGGTTTGATTCTTGCTGTGCTGTTTAGAATTTGCCGTTTGTGATATTCACTACAGAGCTAGGAATAATAGAGCAAGCAGTACACAAAGCTTTTCTGTATTGTATGATACTGCTGCTCCATGCATCCTGAAAGAATTGCAGTTTTGTAAATAAGAATTCAGCAAATTGGTGTGGCAGTTTTAGTGAGTGTGTATGATTAATACGTGAATAAGTGACATTTGTATTATTTTTTAAGTATGTTCATTCAGGGCCTTTCTGACTGAGGTACTTATGTAATTTCAACTATTATTCCAACTAATCCAAATTCAAGGGTGGGGGGGTTGACTTAGTGGGTAGCAGAATAGCCTCATATGTTAAGGGTTTGGGGTTTCTATCTGCTCACTGCTCTGTGTGTGAGGTCTTCCTGTTTTATTTGGAGCCACAGTCCAAAGACATGCAGAGAGACTAATCAATGTCTCAAAATCGCCCGTAGGTATGAAGATGGTGTAAGAAGATGGATGGATTTAAGATCATGAGAATATTTTAAGCCATTCATATGTTGGCAGAACAGAATTAGGTAAGGATGGAAAATGTTTTGCAAGTGGGTCTGTCATCAGAATGTATGCTAAAATAGCATCTACTGTAAATTAAACCCAAGTCAGAAAGGAGTGTCCCAAACAGAGATGAGCATGTTAAATATGGTATAAATTATTTGTACAATTTTATGTAAGAGTTATGTTTAAAGGGACAGTTCACCCCAAAACTGAAAAAAATATCCTTTAGAGGAACTTTCTATCCATCAAAGTTATTCTGCAGGGAGTTGCCTAGTTTTGAAGACATTGGCCTTAGAAATGGCACTCTTCTCTCGAATATAATGGGACTGAATGGTGTTCTTTCTGCGGTGTTTTAACCGAACTCCACACACCAATCATATCACGGCACAGTATATTCCGCCAGGGAACTCGTGCTCGTATCTTCTGCGTAGTGATACAACTGGTGTGTGGAGTTCAGTGGAAGAAAATAGTTCCTACATTAAATTGCTCACTGCAAAGTCTGTGGATTATCTTTAGTAACAGGGTCATGATTTCAGGTAAGAGATGTTGCCGTTGATTTTTTCTAATGTATTTTTTGGTGCTTTAATCACCACAGAAAGACTTACAGTCCCATTATATTTCAGAGAAGACATTTCTACGGCAGCTATCTCCAAAACTGGGCAACTCCCAGCAGAGCAACCTAGATGGAGAGATAGCACTAATCCCCCTGTAAAAGATATCTTTTTTCAGTTTTGGGGTGAACTGGCTCTTTAAGAACTATATACTACAATATACTGTACAATATATTGCTAAACAGAGCAGCTTCGTTTCCTTAAGAATACACATTTTGCATTTAATTTTAATGTTGTAATGGTACTGTCAATTTTTATGTAGGATTAGCTTGCAAAATGATAAAACTATTAAATGATACCTCGATCTGGTTGCTAAATTTATTATTATGTCAATATACACATTTTTGTTGAAAATAAATCTAATTTTGAATGTAACTAGTAATAACAAATGTGGAAATAAATCCCTTTCATATCCCCAATCCTTCACTCTCCTTCATGTCTTGAATTTATAGAAGAGATTATTTGCTATTGTTCATGCTGTTGCATATCCAATTGTGAATTCACTGCTTGCAATATCTACTTTGCAGATGAGGGTGAAACTTAGGAAGATTCCAGTCAGGTTCTAGATGACCCGTGTGTACCTTGTATTCCAGGTACAATGATGCATCTAAGGCTCTTCAATAAATAGCATAATTATATAATTATAAATCGGTACAGACAATCTACTGTTCTAAAACAATCTACTTTGTATTTTTTTTTATGTACATTTTTGGATGACTGAAACAATACCAATTTCTAAATAGTGCAAAATAAAACTGTGACCTATATCAACCAGCTATAACATTAAAACCACCTGCCTAATATTGTCTAGGACCCCCTTGTGCTGCCAAAACAGCTCTGACCCGTCAAGGCATGGACTCCACAAGATCTCTGAAGGCTCTGATTGGACTTGATCGTCCAGCATATTCCACAGATGCTCGACTGGATTGAGATCTGGGACATTTAGAGGTCAAGTCAACACCTTGATCTCTTTCTCATGTTCCTTAAGCCATCCCTGAACAATTTTCGTGGTGTGGCAGGGTCCATTATCCTGCTGGAAGAGGCCACTGCTATTGGGGAATGCTGTTGTCATGATGGGATGTACTTTATTTGCAACAGTGCTTAGGTAGGTAATACGTGTCAGAGTAGCATCCACATGAATGCCAGGACCCGAAATTCCGCATCCTGGTGTCATCTCTTCCCCAGGTGAAAGACACACGTGCTTCAAGCCGTTCACATGATGTAACAGAAAATGTGACTCATCAGACCAGGCCACCTTCTTCCATTGCTCCATGGTACAATTCTGACACTCATATGCCCATTGTAGGTGCTTTTGGTGGTGGACAGGGGTCAGCATGGGCACTCTGACTGGTCTGTGGCTACGCAGCCCCATACGCAGCAAGCTGTGATGCACTGTGTGTTCTGACACCTTTCAATCATGGCCAGCATTAACCTTTTCAGCCATCTGTGGTACGGTAGCTCTCCTGTGGGATCTAACCAGACAAGGTAGCCGTCGCTCCCCACACGCATCAGTGAACCCTGGGCACCCATGACCCTGTTGCTGGTTCACCGGTTGGCATTCCTTGGTCCACTTTTGGTGGGTATTGACCACTGCATACTGGGAACACCCACACAAGACCACTTTGGAGATGCTCTAATCCCGTCGTCTAGCCATCACAATTTGGCCCTTGTAAAAATCACTTGGGTCCTTCCACTTGGCCATTTGCCCTGCTTCCAACATATCAGCTTCAATACCTGTTCACTTGCCTTGACAGGTGCTATTGTAATGTGGTAGTCAATGCTATTCACTTCACCTGTCAGTGCTTTTAACGTTATGGCTAATCAGTGTGTTATGTACATTATATTTTTTGTGGTGACATATATCATCACCAGAGTCATGATTACTTGGGGTCTTGCATTGAAAGTTGTAGAACATTTTTCATTTCCTCCTCTGCAATGGCCAATTTTAAGACAAGTCACTCCCCCAACAAATGACACCTTTGTCAGGTTAGGAACAATTTGACAGTGAATGAAGTCCACCCATAGTCCTGATGGTGCCCAGCTGACAGTAGTGATAAAGGTACATTAAGAACCCAGCAAATTAACCCATCAGGCACAGAAGAGCCAGCTTGCATTCCCGCTGTCTGCTACAGATGTGTCCCCACTGTACCAACCTGTTTTGACAGGAAGAAATATGAATAGGAACTCTAACATCTAAACATCTAAAAACATCTATGAATCCACTGGATATTTAGAGTCAGCAATCTACCTAAACCACATCTTTAACTTGTAGAAGGAGACTCCCATGAACGTGTGAACATCACAGAGAAGCAGGACAGCAACTGTTCTGCATGGTCTGCGTATTGGTCTAGGAAACAAAAGTTTACCAATTGTGAAAGAAAATGGTATACGTAAAGTAAAACTAATTTAAAAAACAGGGTTTAATCATTAAAGTTTTTCCCCCCCAGACAGCCCATCAACACTGTCAGATTAATATACTGTACTTCTGTAAACTGTATCATACCATTTTAATGCAAAAGCAAAAATTAAACAGCGTCAATGAGAAATTTCAAGGGTTACGTTTATTAAGAGACATCAGGAACAAAACAGTGGATACATGGACAACTGGATAATTCATTAGATCTGTTTGAAATTTCATTATTTAAAAAGAAAAAAAAGCAGCTGCTAAAAAAGTGACCACATACAAGTCCCCCAAATTAACAGAATTTTGTTTTCACAAATCATTAAAAGTTGTTATTTTTTAAAGAGGATCAAACAAAACACAGTCCATGTTACTACTTGGAATGTTTTCAGTTGACTTAATTCCTCTTGCTTATTATGCACACAATTTCAAGGGGGCGGGGGCGAGGGGGCGGGAGCAAAACAATCCACTCACACTCACACACAGTCTGCAAAAGTAGAATACTCTGTAGAGACACAGGCTATGACACACTTACTAGAATACGAACTGGGGATCTTTTCCTACGCTGAACAAGCTAGTCACAGAGTGACACACAAAGTCACAAAATGTTACTTAAAAATAAGAGTTTGTTTTGCAGACACTTGACATAACTGCAAGTCCTCCATGTTTAGCGTTGAATTGTGCTAGAAACCGGTACTGATACTTAGAAAACTGATAAAAATATTCCTCTGTTAACAATAAGTCATGGAGGTTTGGGGGGCACCGCATGAAACCCACTGAGGAAAAAGGCGCTGCTACTCCGACTTTGATCCCTGCTTCTCTGCTTCGTCTGGGGTGTCCTCCACCTGTTGGAAGATCAAGATTCGTTTTATTTAAGAATTAAAGAGCAAGAATCCCACCCAGACAAAGCAAGATTCCTCTTTTTGTAAATATATTACTTGCCAAACAAACAATTCCACAAGTATGACAAAGTCAATCTACTTAATCCATCTTAAGTCTAATCACTCCAGTTAAACCAGAAAGGTTATTGTACAAATACAAATGAATGGCTTAATAATCAAGAACCATCATGGCACAAAAATGCATTAAGAGAATGAATATGCTAATTATCTTATTATAAACCTGAAATATTTAAAATAGTTGATATTAATGTGACAAACATCTCAAAATACAGGCATAAGAAACAATAACACTCTGCTGCAGACATGTCCTGCTGTATAACTATTAATGTTTTTTAACTTTAAATAAATATTAACAATCCTGAGCAGCGAACAGCAATAGTCTTTAAACATTCAAAAATGCACATCAAACAGCAGAACATCAAATTATAAAAATAAAATTACATCCTAAACTTAACGATTGATATATCGAGACAATATCCTGCTGTATCTCTAAAAGATAAGTTAGTCTTTCACAGACACAGCCCTGCAGGGGGTGATTTTCTGCCTCCTCTGAAGCAGCTCATCTCCATCATCTCCATCATCTCCATCATCTCCAGCAACATGTACAAATTAGTGTGGGCCTTTTTTGCACCCAAAGTTTCAAATACCTCCAGAACTTCCTAAAATTTTCTGTTCCCGTCCCAATTCATGTTCTTTTTGAGTTCCACCACAATGGTAGATTTCCGGCAAGTTCTTCCCCCTACACAGTCCCCACGGCCCCAGAAAATCTCACGATTTAACATACTGTTTGCTTCCTGGCTTCACATTACTTTTATTTCACTGGTCCCACCAGACAGTCACAGACGGGCAGTGGATAGTTTTTGCACCTGGGTTGTGAAGAGCTGTGTTTTGAATGAGGCAGAATTCTAATGAATCACTAGATTCATTCATTTGGTCTAGAAAATGGCATTTTTCTAACGGCAATGCTGAAGATGTATAGTCAGGGGCAGAATTGCTGGTACCCTTTTGGGGAATCACCAATTGCAGCAAGCACCAAAGTATACAGACAATGTTTATTAAGTCTGGAATACACATTTAGGGGTGACTTCTATGATCCCTGATTTACTTACAATTCTTAACTTTCACAGCTTCCTTGAGTCTTGACCACAGATCTATAAATCAAGTGATTTAAGGATAGGGGCATTCTGATTTTAGCTAAAATGTCCTGGTACAAAGTAGAATTCATGGATCTTAGTAATTCTTGGTCTACAGAGTCAGAAGTATGAAAAATCCACCATATTTGACAGCAAATGTATGCATCTTTTTTATGGCAAATGCAACTGCATACATAACCAGCTTCCTATTTTGATCACACATCAGCAAAGCGCAAGGGTCTAGTCAAGCACATTTAATTTTGCTGAGTGTTTTCAGTAAAGGTTTTCCTGTCTGTTGGTTACAAGGTAGTATCTTGTGTTACAGATTCGGCGACCTTACAGCATCTGAAGTGTGCAATTCGTTTTGCTTCACTTCCTTACTGTGCATGGTAAATATAAGTAACACACACATCTCCCTACCCACGACCTGCCATATGCAGGTCAATCGCCGTCTGACTCTTAGTTAAAAGTGCTCTGGTATTAATCATGCTGACTGAAAAAGATATTTTACATATTCTGTAAATTTAGTTTTATACCCTATGTTTAAGACAGAGTGATTTAGCAATTCAGGTATGTGAGAATAATATACATTAAACATAAAACAGCTGTTTTCCCATAAATATATTGCTCTACATTTTCTATACCTATTTTCCTGTTTTATACTGAGCACAGATTTTAATAATTCTGGACCTGAAATGAAGGTATGTGGAGTCGTCTAAGCCTCCAAACTTATCTTGGTAAAGTCACACAATTTTAAAACACTTGCTTAACAACCAAAATGCAATCTTTAGGTCGGGGATGTCGAACCCCAGTCCTGGGGGGTAATGATGTTAAAGGTTAAATGTGCTGTGTCGCACGAACCTTATTGGCTTTTGCGTCTCCATTTTCAGACTGGTTCTCCTCATTTGCCTCCTTTTCTGCCTTCCCTCTCTTTCCCTTGGTCTTTTTGTCTTCCTTCTTGTCATTGACAGCCTTCTCCTTCTATGGGAGACAATGGGGGCAAAATTGTCAGCATCCTAACTAGTGAAAGTTAAACATAAGAACAAAATAAAGTGTCTTAATATTCATCCAAGGATTTTTGTTAGATTTTTATCAACACACTGACATGAATGTGTTAGCAAAAATAATCAGTTTAACTTTTACTCTGTTATGTCATAGCAACATTTTGCATTTTGACCAATTGTAATACATTTGATAATTCAGTATTATGACGTGAATTTAAACCACTAGGGTTACTTTAAACAAAAACCTTGCACTGTCACTGCAAGCTGAAAATTAATCATACATGCTGATCCTACCCATCTGTATACAATGAATACAAATTTTTCAGTTATAAATTCTCTAGCAAAAGTAGACATATTCTATTTTTGTGTAATTCACTTTCTCTATAAACAGCTGACAAAACATCTACTTGAAGCAACAAAGTTCAATGGTTTTCAATTAAAACTACTGTTCATGTGATCCTTCATCTCAGCAAAATGTACAAAAAGCCAATGTGAAATAAATACCATTACTTCAATATTCAACAACATTAGCACTGCATATAGGTGGGTTGTGTATTTCCTGGAAGTTCACCTTTGCTGGCTTTTTTGGTTTTGGTTCTGGCTTTGGAGGTGCTGGTTTCTGGTAACAAGAGAAGAAAACATTAAGTCCCAAAAGATACCGAATAACCACATAAGAAAATCTGAGAACGCAAAAAATCCTGTAAAATTTCCCTAAAGGGAGATAATTTTTATTTCGAATCTGTGTACGACTCAAAACTACCCCAAAGCAGTGTTGATAAGCAAACAGTGGTAGACACACTTACCGCTGATAACCTCGCAGATCTCCTCTGAGGCTTAAGAAAGAGGGAGAAGAAATTTCACATGTATGACCCACTCAAAAGCAAACAGTGAACACTGCTGCTGCCTTCAAGCAAACACATTTAACACTGCTGTGTGACAACACATTTACCATATGATCAGACTTTAACAGCCCTATGGTACACCCAAGGGAAGCAACGCCGGGCGCGATGCAGCTGTCTTTACTAGCAAGAGCTCAACATTTTCCAGTCCAGCACCCACGTTGTTTAAACAGCAAATGTACTTGTGCTCATCTGAGTGCCCATGGGCGTGTTGGTCTTAAAAAGAGCAGGAGTCAGGTGCGTTGGTGGCCCATTGCTATCTTGAGGCAGCGGAAAGCTATTGCACTATTGACCCATAAAAATCTGGTCTGAGGCCAACGACACAGTATTTCCCAGATATTTCAAGGGCACGTTACCAAGATAGTAAAATGTATCTACATAGGCATGCTACACATACAGGGATGCACAGCAGCGCACAAACATGCAAAATATTAAAAATAAAAAGATTACAATGTGAAAGATCATTTTTGTAAACATCAAGATAATTTAAAGGAATATATGTCATAATGGCTAGCCATAATACTGATCAGAATTGGCCAACTGCAGTAATGACAAATGAAACGGGCTAATTATTTTACCAATTGTGGCAATACACATAGGTATTTAAACACACTAGGCAGGTTGAGGATGTCTGTCAAGACCCAGCAGACAAACAGTGAACGCGGATCAACTTTCCTGCCACATCAAGACCAATACAAGACCATGTATGTTGAACAAAATATCAGTTGTCAAACTCCTCTGTTAAACATTGGTGCATTGGCCCATATATTCTCGATTTCCGACCTGATGGTACAAAGGGCTGGGAGACTGGAGTAAGACTGTCCGAGGACCACATATCTGTCCCTCAACAAAGAAGAATGCCACTGTAAACTACGTCTATCCAGCCATGAGTCCCTGGGCCAGCTGTCATTCCTGTACTCTTCCAGAGCGATTCCCTCCTAGAGTGGTGCCTATTGGCTCATTACACTGTACGTCACAGACAATAATATATTAACTGCCAATAATATTAATTTTTCCAATTCTTAATGTAAAAAGTCAGTAATGTAATAAATGGCCAATAACGTAATAACTTATCACATTATCAACTTAGTCAGAAAAGGGAAATTTATTATATTATCGGCGAGTTACATTATTGGCTGTTGCACTGTATATCATACCTACATGAATGTGTGAATTATTATTCAATCAAAAACAAACATGCATGCTGCAATGGATAGAACTGCTGAACTGCTCCGATCGGTCAGGTGGGACATTACAATACAGCTCCCAGAAAATCGGAGCAGTCTTTGTGGCGTGCTGTGTCTTGCACAACGTAGCCATGCATTATGGATGTGACTTGACATAAATGAGGACACAGATTCTGGAAGGTGTGATGCTGAACTGCAAGTGCCGATGCCAATGAACCAAAATACATCAGCAATAGCAGGGGCACGGAGAGATCGGCCGGTACAGGAGTTACATCATCTGTAGCCAGGTAAGCAAACTGAATATTTTGATTGAAAAAGAGAATCCGAATATAGCATTTATTTGGACATTTTAAATCACACTGCATTTTACAAATGTTTTTCAAATGCAGGGATTCACTGTGTATAATGATTTTTTTACATCTTGATATGATTAAAACAATTTTTGAACAATATTTTTTGTAAATTCTTTTTTAAAACTTCTTTGAGATTATATTAGTCAGGTTTCATACTTTCAGAAAGTACAACCCCACCAATTTAACCGGTCACTGCATGCTTGAGCAAAATGATTTTAAAGACAACCAAAGTTATTAAAAAAAAAAAAAACGCATTTTCATTGCACCAAATTCCTGAACAGGGTCTTATACTGGTGGTATTCTTCCTCCTTGGGATCGCAGGCGGGGAGTGCCACGACGGAGCTGTCCACGAGAGGGTCCAGGGGCATCTGGGGGCAATGTGCTCATGCTGGATCGGGTGGATGGAAGCGAACAGGTAGTCTGAGGAGGTGGTGTCGCAGCAACAAAGTGCTCGACCGCTTCAGCGAGCCTTCCCAGATTGTCCGCGATGCGTCCGAGGGGCCGAAGCAACATCTCGATGCGGCTCAGACGGGTATTCACACGCCGGACACTCCGCATGATTCCACCCAGTTCCCTCTCCAGCATGTTGAATCCGGCCTGCTGGAGTTCCAGGAATGGGTGGTCCTCCTGCCGGATGATATTCCCGCGCCGCGATCTGGGTTGGCTCTTCTCTCCACTGGACCTTGACGGTTGCTCCACCATCAAGTCTTCCTCCACAACTGCTTCTGGCTCCTGCTTAATGGGTCCAGCCTCAGGATCTTCAGCCAGCGGAGCTGCATGACATTTACGATTCATTTATTGTATGGCTCTGTTGCAGATGCTTAATGTAAAATAAACTAATTTTTTTTTGCAAGAAGCCTGTATGGTTTGAATACATTGATTCATTGTTATCATGGCATTACCTTGGAGGCCCACCTCTATCCCCCCATAACCCTCAATGTTTTCGTCACTGAGGGTAAAGGCAGTGATGTCCTCCGCTGACGTCACATCCTCAGTTTTTGTAGATGGTCCTCCTCCCGTTTCCAGTAGTTGTTTACGCTGAGCGGCCAGCTTTTTTCCCCGTCTCCTAACATCATTGTACCGCTTTCGGCACTGTGCAGCCGTTCTGGTGATGCCAGAAGACGAGGACACACTTGCCGCTACCTCCTCCCATGCCTGCTTCACCTCAGGGAGCTTTGGCGGAATACTGCCGTTGCCGTAGATTTTCTGCTCGCGCGCTTTCACTTCACATACAAGCAGATCCGTTTCCTCTGCAGAGAAGCGTTCTTTTCTACTACCTGGTAAGTCCGGTGTTATAATAGGAATCTGCCAAGGTGCAAGCACACCTGGCTTTTAAAGGGAATGGGAGATGACACTCTGATTGGTTTATAGCATGTTACGCCCCAAACACACCTATGAGTAATTACGAGACTATGTACAACCCTTTTGAACCATGCACCTGGCGCTGCAACCATTTTTCCATGGTTAAACTGGCAGAAGTGGATTTGGCCACGCCCTAAATGAACTCTGATCATGTGCTTCAGACCGTTGTAACATGGCACTAAGTATCATAACTGATTTGTAAAGAATCAAAAACAGCGATCATCAGCTTCATTTTCTCTGGCTACATGTTCACCATGCTCAGTTTGACCTTCATATTCATTTCGCTTTACTCGTTATTTAAAGAAACCATGCAAAAAATAGTTGCTTGGCTTAAACTACAGTAATTCATAAAAACTAATACTGAAATGTGTCATTCAAATTAAGTCACCAAATTATATTCTGCGTATCAAGTAGTACGTAAACTTTATTTAAAGAATTAAACTAAATGACTTACTGAATTGGCTGATCTGTAATGGTATTCCTTTGGTGAAAAACTAAACTGAACAGGATTGTAAACATTTAAGCAGGAATAAAATAAGCACATACCTCTTCCTTTACATCCCCATCAGTTCCCTGTTGCTAGAGAAATAAATATAAATCAGAATACATGTTTCCTTCATTTTAAGTAATTTTAAAAACTTTGCTTGGCCTACAATACTAAACCTTTCATGCCTTTATTTCTTCTAAAGTAGTTAAATATTGCTTTCAAAAAATTAAAACAGCGGTGGCATCATATTACATGCAATTACTTTGATAAAACACACGTTAGAGAAAATGCTTCCGTAACACTGCAATCCAATAGAAACTTAAAGACACTTTAAGCTAAATATATGCCTCAGTGATTTTATAGTTATTTGATTTCCAAATTTCTAACTTTCCTGGTCTTCCGGGAAAGATTCTGACGAATAAAAGGGGAAGGGGGACGCAAAGACCGCCAATACACTTAACATATGTGCATTACATCACAAGGAAATGCACGCACCGAACAAGTAAAGCCCCCTCGCCCCCAGCATTCTAAACAATTATTTTCATACATATTGACTGGGGGAGGGGCTGAAATAAAGTTAGCCGCATTCCGCCATCTGGCGACAAGTAGGGGCTACAGCAACCATTTATTTAGCATTGCGAACAAAGAAAAACACATAAAATTATATCCCTACTGGAGTAGTAAAATCCCCAATATTAACCGAACACGCTTGCTTTGATTCTGGTTAAATATTTCCAAATGTGCGCAACGCTTACATAAGTATTATCATCTGACCATTTACTGATGGATTGGAGTGTTAAGTACGAAGCATGGCTGCTTGTGGTTCTAACAGTATGGAGACGAAGCTTGACAGACTAGTCACAAGGGTAGGCAAACCATATCAAATACACCAACTTTTCATTAAATTCCAATAAAAAATACGCGATAATTTCAAAACATCGTTTCTTAACATCTTATCTCAGCTGCTGAGTACACTTATACTGCCCTTGCAGAGACGTTTCTAATCAAATCCTCATTATCTCGCAGGCTTCACTACACTTCATAGCTAGCTATATCGCTATGGCTTACTGTTTTGAGAATGTGGGGGGAAAGTGTTGCTACGTACCTTTCTCTTGGGCATACTGAAATCCAGAACAACTTGCTTCTTTAAAATAAAACCTAAAAATCTTTATTTTGCTGAGCAGCTCACCGCATGTAAAAAACTAACGACCCCTTTACACCAATACTGTAGTAAACATGGGGCAACATTAAAGCTAGCGGCTGAATGGGGGAGGGGCGCGGCTAAACCTTGATTGATGTCGAATTTGACGAATCAGTGAGTGGCGACAGAAAACTCGGACGGCACCAGTTCCAGTACTGGGAAATTTTACGCGCGAAATACTGAATACGAAGGGTGGGCTTTTGCTTATTTTCATTTTTTCAGCTTTTGCAGTCAGTATTGGGGTGTTTGAAAATACAAAAACGTCACTCGTTTGCAACGTTTACACAGAGAGCTCTGCGAAACCTCCTGCAATGATAGTTTGATGGTGATCATTCTTTCAATATCAGTCGAACTCAAAGAAATAGTAAGGTACATTATAGGCTTATCCCGAGATCTAGTGTGTGTTTGTGTGTCTCTATATATATCTTTGTTGGTACTCTCCATTCATTTCTATGGGGAAAACGCTAATCCCAGCATGATGACCTTAACTCCTACCCAGCCATAACCTTAACAATAAGTAACCTAACAAAATGTACGACTTTTGGCAATTTTACTTTTT
>JAODJW010000038.1:2204298-2228271 GCA_026777045.1 Hyperopisus bebe | reverse complement strand
GGAGCACACTGAACCTGATCACAGGATGGAGGAGTCAGTGATACAGGAAAACGTGCCTGTTTGAGCGAGGAAGACAAACGAAAACTGAACAGGGGTTTCAAGGATAAACTCAACAAAGCTAGAGGATACAGCAGCTACCCCAAGCAGTTCTCATTGTTATTATGCCCAAAAAAAAAGGCTGAATGTGTTTTTGACATCAATTTAGCCAATCCAGCCTATCTCTGTGTCTGTAACAAGACAGGAGACGAAAGTTCAAATAAAGAACGACATAGAAAATAACGAGTGGGTAGGGAGACTCGTAAATCTACAAACTAGATAACAAACTACTTTAGTTATGAAGGGTTCCGGGAAACGCGTGCTAATTAACGATCGATCTTAAGTACTAGATATTTAGTGTTACTAAACTTTTGGGAAAGCCACCCCAGTTGGGGGAAGAACAAAAATCAGAGAAATATGCAGATTCTTTCTGTCACCTGACCCCTTGGGAAGGACAGACAACGCCCAGCCCACAGCTGCATATTTAATATTTAATCTAGATTGCAATGGGACAGAAATGAATGAAATCTCAAAACCCCACAGTATGTTTAATGTGGACATTACTGCAAAAGTACTTCCTAATCACTCATCACGGGAGGAGAAATGTATCCTTGAAAAGTGTTCCCTTGGAAGAAAGAAATTTGCTGACTTTGGCTTTGAGAATAAAATAAACTTATATAAATTATCAGAGGGTGGAATAACAGGAGACTGAACAAACAGAGAAAGCAGATCAATGCCTTTTGTAGGGGCAATAGGAATAGGAAGGTTCCTCAGGTTCCCTTTGATGTAGAAAAGAAAATTCTGGATGCCAGACAGCAAGGAGAACCCTATGTAGATACAATATCCCTGAGCCAGATAACCCTAACCTGGGCCTGATTTCAGGTCCATAGGTCCTAAGTCTTAAGTTTTTCAAAAGCCTTGTATTGTACTTTAAAGTCCAATGTACAATCCTGCATTAATTTAGGAGAGTTTTCTAAAACATTGTGTGTGTTGTCAGTGTACTTTTCTCAAGATTCATTTCATTATATGATTTACTTTAATTGTAGTGCAGGGCTCAGTAGGTAGTGCTATCACATCATACTGCTAGGCGAGTAGAGTTGAGTATCAGTACTCTATGACTGTGGCTCTTTATACTCAACTGGTCGGTTGACACAAAATCTTGGTCTGGATTTTTACTATTCACCTTTGCTTCAAGGACTGTGGGTTTTATTCCCCTCCCTCCTTTGTGTGTGGAGTGTGCAAATTGTGTTTGTCCATGTTTTATTCTGCAGTCCAAAGGAATCAGAGTTGGGCTCTGTGGAATATGTGGTTAATGAAGTTTATGATATAATTGCAGTTTTTACTGCTGATTCTGGAACCTGCCATTTGTGAATCAATAAAGCAGTTTGAAACTCTTTCTCTTTCGCGATGGGATGAGAGAGTACCAAGCTATTCGCTAAGCTGTTAATTTACCTTTAACTCACCTTAAGAAAATTCTTGTAAAAATTCTTATCGACACTTAATTTCAGAGTAATTTATTTCCACTTGTACAAAAGCTCAGATTCACCACAAATATATTACTAAAAATCAAAACACAGAACAAAAGAAATTCACACACTTTAAAAAATATGTGTAATGTTTAACACATTTAAATACTGAAAATATCCTATTTTAACTGTTCCCCACTAAAACTGTGTAAGACAGTATATAGTTGAAATGTTTTTAAAAACTACACAAACACCAGAGCTCAATATATATGTTCTAGTATGTCTTGTTACAGGGACAATAACACGATGGTCAAGCGGTAACCTTAACAAGTAACATAACAATCATTGTTCATAAGAAAAAGTTTCATCAATGCCTCATACTGTATTTGATGCCAGCAAATCTAAACAAATGTATGAACATTAATACAGACTACAAATCCTGCAGTGTTTTCATTATTTTTATCAATTAACCTACAAACAGAGGTTAACGTTAAAATGATCATTTCCTGCTGTTTTTCTGGTTAGCTGGTGAGGAAAGGTAGCCATCCCAACATGACATTGATAAATTACCCTGTTTTTATTTAAATAATGTAACACTATCTGCCAGTAGCTCTGTAATGATTCACTTAAAGCAGTTGACCCCAGTGACTAACCAAAACAAATTAGCCCCAGAGGCAACACAAATCCAGACTTGATAATTAGGAAAGGTTGTTTGTCTGTTTATCTGAGGTCTTCTGAGGCGTACCCATAAGTAGCCAGCACCCTGTGCGTCTGGATGTTTTTTTTTAATCATGTTAAGTATTAATATGACTGATTATTTTTGATGTCACATAGCAATCCAACAAAATTATAAACTGTATTTCAACATTTTTGTTGTCATGAAAATGTTTTTTCTCTTCAAAATATGTTGACCTGGCATTTCATGACCTCTGGGATGAGCATTGGGTGGCAGGGGGGAGGGGGGAGGGGGTCGGGGGTCGGGGGAAGTAAAAGAAACTGCACTCAGACAGGGGATCACAACATCCCATCAAGGCAGAAGTGTGTTTGATGGATTTTAAACCAGGCTTTTTAAATTCCCATCCCAAATGTCTGCAAATGAGATGCAGTGGAATTTGCCTGGGTTATTTTTTAAAGGTATAGGTATTATACACAGACATAGCTTGATTAAAAATTACAGTTGTTATTTTCATCAGTTACACTTTGATTACAGTTAAGAAATCTGTGCTATATGTAGAATTGTCAATGTCAATATTTTGCAAAGGCCAACCTCTGAAACTTATAGATCTGGTTGACTCCAGTAATCTAAGTAACTTTGAGGACAAACAGCATTCTAAATTGCTGTTGAATATGTTATTACCGTCACCATAAGCTGACAAGTTGCCACGCACAAATTTATAGTTTATTTTCATGGAGGAAAACAGAAACAGAAAAAATTCTGACATACGAAAAATTGTTCTCTGAGCACAAAAGTCTACCAGGCAAATTGTAAGGGAACTTGGCCTGGTTGCTGAGTAGTGAGGGTCATTGCTGTTCATCCCCAGAGCTCAGGACGGAAATGCCAGCTCTGTGTTGTGTATGTGCTATCGGCATGCCCACCCCATTGTCATACAGGTTACTCCTGGGTATTCTTGGTTTTCTCTTGCAGTTCAAATACATCCCATTAGGCTAACTGGCCTTTCTAAATCACTCATTGAGTATGGTTTTGTGTGTGTGTGTGTGTGTGTGTGTGTGTGTGTGTGTGTGTGTATCTGTGCCCTGAGATGGATTGGCATCCCGTTCAGGGTGTATCCTAGCCTTGCTGCAGTCGTCCCTCGGTATCCACCGGGCATCAGGTCCAGGACCCCCTGTGGATGCCACAACATATAAAATGGCGTAGTATTTGCATATAACCTACCCACACACTGCCATATACTTTAAATCATTTCTGGGTTACTTATTCAGACAGTTCCCGGATTACAAATGAGATCTGTTCCCTAAGTCTGCCTTTAAGTTGAATTTGTAGATAAGTTGGAACAATAATAATACAGTACATAATAATAATAATAATAATAATAATACAATAATGAAAGTAACAACATACAAGACTGTACTGTACCTGAAACTGACGAATCGCTGAAACTACCCAATTCTTTCATAAGGAACTTATCCAATATAGTGTCTCACAGAACTGTATTAGTAATCTTTGTTGTAGTTGTGGGTGTTTATTCACCTTCTATACCACTTGTCCTATTCAGGGTAACAGGGGTCTGGAATCTACCCTGAAAACAGGGTAGCAAAGGGCCATCAGTGTCTTGCAGGGAAGATACATTCACACAGCCCCAATTCATCTTAGCATGTTTGTGGACTGTAGGGGGGATGTGAAGTAGTGTAGGCAGGGACAGGAAGATCAGCAAACTCCACTCACTGAACCCTGGTCCCCTGGGGGGTCCGGCGACCACGGTAACCACTGCACCACCATGCCGCCCCAGTCTTGGTTCTGTATATTGATAATTATATTGTACTGTTATTACTACCATTTTCCAATTAGTACAAACGCATACCTTATCTTATTAGTATTTGGCTTTTTCAGTCACATGGGTTTCTTGTGTCTGTTCTAAAATTTAAATTTTTGCAATATTTTGGTTTCATAATTTCATACTTGTACATACTTTTAATGTTCAACAATACTGAGTATTTATGAAATGGGTCATATTCTGCCGATATTCGCTTATCGTCAGGGGCCGCAGTCATTTGTTTACATAAATGAGTTATATACTAAAAGCCACCATTGATGCACATTAATGTTTCATCAATATAAAAATAAGACTTGCACAGTTTTTTTTCATGTGAAAAGATTAGGACACCCCACTAAATATTTAGTTCTTTATTAAGAAATATCAACATCTATATTAAATCTTCTTTAAAATCATATATGTAGATAAAGGAAAAGGTCGTAGAGAAGTGTGCAAGCAGCAAATACAAACCACAACACTAAGCAACAGCAAAAAGCATAAAGCGACCTGAAAGTCAAAACCAGAACAAATGGAGCAATTCACAAATCACAGAATCAAATAAAACCAGAAAAGGAATGGATAGGAAATAGACTCAAATCATAGAATCAGACGAAGACACCACAGCAACAAGACTGAACAAGAATAATTAATTTGTATTTAGAGAGAATTTAAATTGATTGATAGACTGACTACAGGTTTGGGTGACTAATGTTTGGGACCAATATGGAGGTGGGTGTAATGATCAGTGGCTTAAAACATGAACGGCTTAACATGAGTGTAAAATCCTTTTTGGAACACCAGTTTATGATAAGGTTATGATAAAGTCACATTAGATTATTAAGTAGAAAACACATTATTTGGTACTCAAAGCTGGCTTCTACTGATGAAATCGAACCTTTCCTATGAATACATTCATTGTGAAATTCTCTTAGGGGACACTTGTGTTCTGCTTAGCAAATCCAGGTTTGCTGATAACCATAAAGGAAACATACTGGAAATACAGTACTGTAAATAAATTGAATAAAATAGGAGCATATTTTGCATTTAGCATGCTAGTGTTTATACAGGGTTCTTTGCACGTGGGATTTGCATGTTGTGCTTGTGTCTGCATTGATTTCTTCCAGGTAATCACATCCCGCAGTCTAAAGGAAGCAAGTTCAGAAACAGCATTTATAGGAATTTTTATAATAATAATGTTAAAATAAGCAGATTCAGCTCAAACTGGCCAGACTAAAACTAGAAAGACGGGACAATGGGTAACTCCCTTGGGGACAGGTAGACTGGGGTGCATCTGAAAATGAGGAAAAATAACAGGCACCAACAGAAGAGTGTAAAAATGCTGCAAATGTATTAAGGTATTCAGTTCAGTTCAATGCAATTTATTTTTATATAGCACCTTTCACAACAGAGTTGCTCCAAACCGCTTGATCTGGGTGCATTATGATACATTACAACATCATTAAGACAGAATAATACAGAAATAAAGAAAAAGGAAGACAAGAAAAAAAGAAAGAAAAAGAGAGACAGATTACATAAGAGGAGAGGAACCAAAAACTACCAAGCAGCGAGAAAAAAAAAACTCTGGGGTCCGAGGTCAACTGGCTGCCCAACCCCCCTGGGCATTTGCTAGCCACTGATAGGTGGTTATGAGCTTAGGTATGTTAGTAAGGCCCAATCAGAGGCTCATTAATGTGGTCTGAGGCCCCTGGGATATCATGTATTGTCAGAGGACCTCCTAGTATCTTCTGCGATGGTGTAGAAGTTGATGGATGGGAGTAGCTGAGTAGTCACTCTTAGTTGAGGCTCCTTTTTTAGTGGAGACCCTTAGGACCGGTGGAAAATACAGATTCACTGTGATTTGCTTGTCACTCAAGTGGAGCAAACATGTGACACACCCCCCGCCCCCAGTGTAGTGACTATTTGTAGCCAAATCTCAGGGGTTCCCCAAAAATGTGTAGTGTGAGTGGTTACACAGTTAATTCAACAGTTACACATTTTTCTAACCATTAGCATCTGCTATGTCTTAGGCTCACATTTCACATTAAACTAGTTTATTAACTAATTGAACTTACTGATTTTTGTTAGCAGTATCGATCTTAGCCGATGTGGCACACAGGGCAAGCATCGCTGCCAGCAGTGGGAGGTGACATTGGACGGGCAGCCGGTGCCATCCCAGAAGCCGGAGCCTTAGACAGCCGCCCGCGTCGCCTGTAGGATTGACCAGTCCTGTTTGTTGGAGTTACTGGGGTCAGGAAAGTGAGCAGGAGGATTGAATGAAGGGATTTTCTTTGAGGGCCAGTTTAACAAAATCAGCGAGGATGAACAAAAAATGTTGTAAACATGAGGGCAAAACAAGTACACAAAGGTCAAAAGTTAGGATAGAAAAAAAACCCCATAAATAAAAAAAACCCAGTTAGGATAGAAAAAAAAAACCCATATCATTATGACATATAATGACAAATAAGATGAGCCTTATATCAGATTATTGTTCATAAAGTTTATATTTCATATTAAACTAAATGTGTAAAATTAAAATGCCGTATTTCTCTCTCTATTTTCTTTTCACTATAACCTTGCTGCCCGGTGCTTACAGAATGATTCCAGATCATTAAATGCAATAAATAAAAGAAGACTGAAAAGTTCAAGGAAAACAGCTTGTAATTGAACAAACAATTATGGGATCTAGAAGGCAAGAGGCAGGGAACTGGAAGGCAAAGCTTTATTATTAAAGTTTTATTTTTGACATTGTCTTGAGTTTGTTCTATTGAGACAATTAGGGCTTACTCCTTGACTTTGATATGCAAATAGAAAGAAGATAAAAAGGAACATGCTTTCATAAAGGGATGAATATGGCCACACGCCAGGACAGATGGAGCAGACCGTTAGCCCCCGTATTTACCCAGCTTCCCGTCTGCGTCCCTCAGATCACTGCAGAGACTGACACTTCATCGAGATTATATGTGTGCAGAATTAGTGGCTGATCTTGAAGATGAAAATGGATTGTATACAGATTGAGAGTAAAACTGAGCTGAAATGAAGGGTTTTATGCGAATGCACAAAACATACACAGATACGAAATGTAAAAATATATTTGCTATATACACTGTGTGCAAAATTATTAAGCGATTGTTTGTTTCACTTGAATCTGCTCTTCCAATTTAATAGTTTCAGTCCAGATTAATCTCTAATTAAGAATGAAGAAAAATAGAGCCTGTTTGATATCGTATCTGAGTATTTCCTGCTTGGAGTAAAACAGGAAACCACAGATACATCCCTGTACAGAATTATTAAGCAAATTATTATTACTATTAAAATGGACCAAAAAAGGACATTACAGAGAGTGAAAGAAAAAAATAGTAAAGTGTCTGTCAGAGGAATGTAAAACAATCTAAACTGCCAAACTTTGAAAATGTGATCGTAATACAATTGAGTGTTCCGTGGCCAACAGCGAAAAATGATGGAAGAAACATGCAGAAAGAAGACACAAATAAACTGCCTAAGATATGTGTCAAATTAAAGGGGAAACTTCCAGAGCTACAGGGCCTTGCTAAAGTATAAGATGCGGCAAGGTGGCACGAAGTACACTTCTCAGAGCAGCGTCTGGGAGGTGGTCCTCTCAGGTTCAATGGACAGCAGACTCATTCTGGTCATTGGGAAGAAAGGTGGCTATACAGGGCATTAAACCTGATAAAGTGGAATGTATAGAATGGCCAATAGCTCATTTTTCCTTATATAGACTGAATAACTAAAATTGTTTTTACTATTATATCTGTTGATGGTGAAGAGAGAAAAATCCACTATAAAAAGTTTCTGATTGCCTAATAATTGTGCATGCTGATAGTCAAGTGTTTTTCTTTTATTTTTGTTTGCGATAGACTAATGTAACATTTTTGCTCTAAATAAATTGGACTTGAATCAAAAGGAAACTTCTGAGTTCTGAATTCTGCGTGTGGCTCAGTGGGCTAAGCCTATGTTCCTGTAATCAGAAAGTTACCTGTTCAGCCTCAGCACATCTGTGGGTCTTTGAGCAAGGCCCTTAACCCCCAGCTCCCTGGGCACTGCTTTGGGCAGCTGCTTTTCAAGGATAACTTACTCCATGTGGTAAGTGGTGGCTTAATGGTTAGGGAAGTGCACTTGTAATTAAAAGATTGCTGGTTTGAATCCCCGATCAGCGAGGGACTGCTCCCTGGGTGCTGAATTAGCTGCCCCCTGCTATGTCACATATGGGTTAAATGCAGAGGACACATTTTGTTGTTGCGCTGTGGTCTGTCAACAATGATCTCTAAATTTGAATTCA
Source organism: Hyperopisus bebe (assembly GCA_026777045.1). Taxonomy (NCBI): domain Eukaryota; kingdom Metazoa; phylum Chordata; class Actinopteri; order Osteoglossiformes; family Mormyridae; genus Hyperopisus; species Hyperopisus bebe. The sequence continues at coordinate 2,219,980 of JAODJW010000038.1, read as the reverse complement.
CTCTAAGTATGCCCAACTTTTGCCAAAATTATTTCCAGAAATAGTACTTCCAAATAATTATACACAGTGTATAATGTATAACAAGGTCTATATCTATGTATAAAATAGAAATAATATGTGTTTATGACAAATCCTTTATAAATGGAAATCAAAGTAATGCATTCTGACAAGAGTGGTTTCATGAAAAACTACATTATTTTCCAGTTTACTGTAATTACTTTTCATCTACTACCTTAGGACGAACTGGTTGTTATTGACATGCATTCTTGCTGTCTGTGATTAATCCGTAGCCATTTTAAAACAAATACATTTTTATTGATACAACAAGCTATGCAATGAGAAAATCTGTAATGTAGTAGTAAAAGCAAGCGAAAAAATAACAAGAAACAAACTCTATCAGCAAACTATTTCCAGATTCTGTAAAAGTTTCTGGGAAAAAAAATAACATAGCGTGCACTTATATACTGATGGCATGATGAATGATTGTCTTAAATATCTTGTGCTAAACTCTTTGGTTTGGTCTTACATAAAAAGTATTAGCTATTTATTTTTGACTTCTGATTGCACATTCATTGCACCTAAAATGGAGTTATGAGAAGTATTATACAATACTGTCATTGTCTACGAAGAAAAATACCTGGGTTTATAGAAAAGAGCTTGATATTCATCATTATCTTGTAGACTGATATTATATAATATGTATTCAGGCTGGTCTGATGATATTGCATTCCAGCATCTACCCCAAGTGGTTTATAGTTGAAGGTGTTCAGTTATTGTGTCGGTGACAGAAAGCTGATTATTTATGTCTATTCAAATTCAAAGCATATAATCTGGAAATGCTCTTTTTGCCTTTTATAATAATTGGAATTCTGTGTAACAGACTTTCTCTGATCAAAAGCTGCACAATAGTCAACCTGCCCTAAAAAATATTCACAGCTAGGTGGGAGGTCTGCAGTAAAGTAGTGAAGACTAATGTATGAAAAAAGACATGTAGATCTACATTGTTAATGTGTATTTCTGCTGCCTTAGTCTATATCACCAATCGCATACTGTGGTAATGACTAATTTTTTTTCTACAGGATTGACATTATTTTCAGTACGCTGCTGTGGAGAGGCTTGTTAATCAAGTATCAATACAGAGTTGGATAGATATATTCTGTATTTCCTAATGTGTCATTACCTAGAGGATTTTTTAAATTAGTTAGTTAGTTTTAAAACCAATTATTTACCTACAGGACTGCCAGGATTTTTTTTTTTTTTACTTCTAAAGGGGTTTACTGTTAGCTTTTAGCCTCTGGAGCAGCTTCACTAATGGAAAGCGGCTAGATGTCACCTATAGCAGATGCTGTTATGAAAGCCTCTCAAACATATGCGCTTTCATATATAGGTAGAGGCACTGTTGCACTAAGGGCGCTTTGGTAGCCCTGGAAATTCCATAAGATCTACAACCTGTTCTCATACCTTGCTGTCAAGCAATAGTCTGATCCTTGTGGCAAAACCTGTCCACAGATACTTAACTGCAGTTGTATCAGTTAGAAATCAATAAGAAATCCCTTTAATGTTTGTTTTCGAATGCACAATGCACTCAGATGGCATTAATGAAATATAGGAGATGTATGAGGAATTTGTTAAGCTTCTTTTCAAAGCACGTTACATGCCATTCAAAGGTCTATTCCTTCCCATTTGGAATTAATTGTTAAAGCACTGATTAATGTTAATTGAAACAGGACAGGTAATTTCACTGACAAAAATGAGGAGGGAAAAGATGGGAGATTTCATTTGCTTTGGCTGCATCCCACAGAGATTATTTCAAAGTTCTTTTCTTTTAAGTGCTTCCCTCATGCATACGATTCTTTTGGCTATTCCTCACATGTGTCTGTAATTTATTCCACTTGCTGCAAGATTACAGTGTTGTTAATTTGCTTCAGAAATAAACAGGATTTGGAATAGAACACTTGCTGTGAATTATATAAACATGAACACATCTTTGCAATGAGTAGAAGGTGGATTATCAGTACACCACAAACTGGGTCGTCTATCCAGTCAGCCTCAGATCCCAATGGTTACATGCTTTCTGCAATGAACTGTCTTAAGGTGGATGTATACTTCTGATGAATTTGATGGAATCTACGTCACTTTAGCAATACAACTTTGTTACAGCCCAGATTGCAGAAGTTGTTAATTCAAAGTTGAATTGTGGTCATTATGGTTGACTTTTGGTTAAGACTGAATAATCAGTGTAGGATCAATATAGTCACAGGAAGTGTTGAATCGACACTAAAGTAAGTATTTTCAAGAGTGAAGTACTTCTACATCTATTCAATATAGTTTTAAAGTTCATGCTATGCGCATATCGGTTCCTCCAGGGAGCTAATTAAGTAAAACCATTTTAGGAAGAAGAATTCAGATCCTCATTTATTTTTCAATAGTGGACCTCTTCCCTGTTAGACAAGCAACCTACTTTGTTCTGCACTTTCTAAAAATAAATAAATAAATAAATAAATAAATAAATAAATAACAAGGGAAATATGTAAAAGTCACCTTTGGACAGAAACAGGGCTGCATTCAAAATTCAGATGTGTTTTTTTTTCCTGTATAAACATTGCAATGTTTGAACGCAGGCAGTTCAAATTTACATTTCAAAATCTCACAAGCCTGTCCATGAGTGATTTAAATTGCATTTGCTAGCAACAACGTCCATGTATCCAAAGACCCTAAAACTGGAGTAAATTATTTCAGACAGACCTCTTTCTCTCGTAGGTCATTCGTGCCACATGAGTACTGTGAAAGTTGTCCTTTTCAATCAAGCAGCAAAAAAGCTGCAGCATAATGTGTCTGACTTAATTTGCCTTACTTGACATTGCACGTCCTGCGATGTGGTTATTGCAATGCGCGCATTGCGACGATGATGCTGAAACGATATATTGTGCAGCGCTAGACAGAGATGACCAGAAAAAAGAAAACCCCCCCCCCCCCCCCCCCAGAAAGAAGAAATACTTTGAATCTATTGCAAATACAATCACCTGGGCCCAGACTGAATGTGTTCCCCTGCCTTGGGCTGCATTTATCAAAGTAACGTACACACAGAAAGACATCCGAAATGTGCATAAGCGATGTCTTACACAAAATGCTGGGTTCATCCAAGAAAATGGGACTGGAAAAAATGAGTATATTTACGAAAACTCGCGGAGAGGTGTTTTAGACTAATCGGGAAAAAGCGACACCCAGTGTAAAATAGGGAACTAGAAGTAAACTAATGGAATGACCATCTAGTAAACTAATATAATAGTAAACTAATGAAATGACCGTCTAGTAAACTAATGAAATGACCATCTAGTAAACTAATGTAATAGTAAACTAATGAAATGACCATCTAGTAAACTAATATAATAGTAAACTAATGAAATGACCATCTAGTAACTAATGTAATAGTAAACTAGTAAACTAATGAAATTTCATTGGATTTCATTTATCTGTGTAAGTCAACGACTATGTATCTGGCTTTTAATTTGCCATTTGAAATACTACATCTTGTCACCTCTTCCGTCACCCATGAACCTGAAACATCTTAAATTGTCACTAGTTGCATTAAATGTGAATTATATATAGGGTTAATGTAATGTCAAAAAACAATATGGATCCATTTTGCCTGTTTCTGGTCCTGAGGTGGACAGGGGGTTTTCTTCACTCCCTGCAAGGGCCATGCCTGGCACCCATCCCAAGAGGAGGAAGCAGAGGAAGCTGGCCGCACCCTCTTCACCCACTTCAGGGGCCCAGAAGGTGCCACCGCTCATCATGATTTTCCAATGTCTGGCCCACAGGGGCCTGCCTACCCTGTCCTCAGCTCTGCAGCGGCACCCGAGCCCTTCCAGCGTTCGCAAATGCCTGCCAACAGGCCTTGGCCCCACATTTTCATGTCCCTGATGGGTCACCAGGGGTATGACATCATCGGCGCCCCCCAGAACCACTACCAGCGGCCATGCCAGCGCTCACAGGCCCTCCACAGCTTCTCCTGAAGCCTGTAACCTCCACATCTGTTTGCCTTGTCCTGAATTTTGTTTTCCCCTTGTCTCTGTCCTGGCCACGCCAGCTCCTGTAGTGCCACCACTTAGCCTGCCCATGTATTTCAAACTCAAGTCCGCAAAGGTCTTCCCTGTCCAGCCTCCTGTGTCTCATTCCCCATCCAGTGAAAAAAAACACACAAAATCCCATCTGTTCCAGGCTGACCCTGTATCTGCTGCACCTGAGCTTTGGACCAGAGAAGTTGGTGGCATTTCTGGATAATGTTTGCATACAGTTTCTTTTTTGCGTGATGGAGTTTCATCTTGCATTTGTGGATGCAGTGACAAACTGTGTTCACAGACAATGGTTTTCAGAAGTGTTCCTCAACCCATGCTTTGATTTCCACTATAGATTCGAGTCTGTTTTTAATGCCATGCCGCCTGAGGACCCAAAGATCATGGCTATCCAGTATTGGTTTTCAGCCTTGTCCCTTGCGTATAGAGGTTTCTCTAGACTCTCTAAATCTTTTAATGATGTTATATACCGTAGATGATGAAATTCCCAAATATTTTGCAATATTACATTGAGGAACATTATTCGTACATTTTTGCGCTATTTGCCTAAAGTCTTTCATGGAGTGGTGAACCTCTCTCTATCTTTACTGCACTCTGCCTATCAGGGTCAGTGCCCATCCATCCCTGCCCTTCGTGCCTCCTCCCTGTCTCTTGTTCTTCAGTCCCTAGTGTGTTTCCCCAGTACCTCAGACTGCCGCATAGCTCAGTGGGTTGAGCGTGCCGCTCAGAGACTATTGTCCCTCTGGTTATGGGTTTGAGACGGGCCAAAACCATCTGTTATTTTGTATTTACTGGTTTTCTGTTTCTGTAATGTTTATTATTTTCCATTTGTTTCACTGTCCATAGGTCTGCCATGCTTGTGTCCTGGGGGATGTTTTTCGTATGTGGATTACTCATTTAGCTGGATGTAATTGTTGACGATTTGGCATGATCCTGGATATGTCGGTTTTTCAAAACTCTTGCTGGATGTGTTGTCAGCAGCACATCCAAATCTTCAAACCGGCTTAGAGCAGGTTTGTTCTATGTAAACGATGATTAGCTCATACACTTAATCAGTGTCTGTGCATGGAAATCCGTTCAGTCATGCCCTCGCTATTCATGGATGAGCGACCAATTGCAATCGGTGCACAAATAATAAGAAACTTCAAATTGAGAGGGTTTTGCGTGATCGGCAAGATCCTTTATTGTTGTCGGATAATATTCTTTTATAAAGATACTGCTTTAGCCGAGAATATTATATCTTAAAGATTTTTTAGCTCCATATAGGACAAGTCCAACTAGGTGAAGTCGGGCTCTCACAGCCACACAGACAATGTGCGATGCCTTGAGATATTTTGCAAATGGCACTTTTTTTGTATACTGTAGGTGAAGCGGAAAATATATCAAAGAGTATAGTTTGCCAGGCAATTTGCAATTACACAGAATTACACAGAATTTCCAAAGGTTTTGTCTGCCTTCTTTTTATTAGCTTCGAAAGGAATGTTTTATAGATATTAAAGGTTTCCTACATTTCATATACATAAAATTAGCAAATACATACATACACACACACATTATATATATCAATGAAATGTCATGTTTACCAGTTTGAAATATATTTTTGTACTTCACTTTAACTTGTTCCCATGTCCTGCATGATTGTACTTGTATTTGATCTCTAATTATGAAAATAAAATAATAATGAAACACTGGAAACGTAATACTACATTCAAGTAATAAATACAATAATTTAAAAATACTTGTGCATTTAATATGTCGGACACATTTTGCCAGCCGTCTTGTCTGGTTTGGGCCGCTTTTGATGTGTTTCCTTTAGTACTTATTAAATCTTTAAATTCATCATACCCTCTAATAAAAGGTCCTGCTCGGATTGCATGAAAAATGTGTGTTTTTTGACATTTTCTGGAAGCCAATGACAGACTTGCTGATCAAGTTTTCTAGACTCGATATACACTGGAGATCAAAATTTATGTTTCCCATCAGACCCAACTAAATTAAACTTAAACTAAATTAAAGTGAACTTTGGACCAGTTCTCCTCTGTCCACACAAATGCTACTCAGCAAAGTCTAGTCTAGCCTTCTGATTCTTCCTGCTTATGAGAGGTTTGGTCACTGCAGAGTAGCCTCTCAGTCCAAATGCTCTTAAACGTGGAGACACTGTATGATGAGACGCATCCTTACCCCATTCAGCGAGGAATTGGCGAGCAATTCCAGCTGCAGTGTTGAAATGATTCCCCACTGACATTCTCCACAGTATCCTGTCCTCTCTTACATTTGTCTTTTGTGGACAACCAGCCTTCTTGGGGAACTTGAATGAGTTTGTGACATTGCAAAGGTGCAATATTCTAGAAATCACAGAATTGGAACAACCGACGTCTCTTGCCGTGACTGATAGGGTCACATCCCTTTGGCCTTCATCTGGATAACCTGCTGCCGGAGGGTTTCAGTCACTTCAACGGCTTAACATCTCGCAAAGTCATTGATAACTGGAAAGTTAGGCTACCGGTTAAATAGGGTTTGTCAGACAAGGAAATTAGCAACAACTGCCATTTAAGTTTCTCATACCGTGCTTCTGAATTTATGTAACTCATGACATATGATTGAAATACTGCTCTTTTACTCCTGTTTGGTAAACTTCCAAATAGGACTACGTAATGACCTTGACATTTAGGAGATTGTAGGTTGTTCTCTAATTTTGATCTCCAGTGTATATGGGCTTTTCAAGCAGCGTGGGCGCGCGCAATCATCTCGGATGAATAGATCCGGCTAGACTAATCTACTACACAGCTGCATTTGAAAAAACCAACTTATCCCGGATGAGTCGCACTGGCATTAACTTATCTAAGATGAGGCATCTTATCTCGGATGATTTAAGCGACATACAGAAAATACCCCCCTGTTCTCTTCTCGTCCTGTTTGTATTTTTGTTCCTTGTTATTATCTTAGTGTAGTCTTTCCAGTTCGTAGTTTGTGTTTTCTAGGTTCAGTGCTTGTTAATTATTCCATCCGTTGCTTGTTGTCCTGCACCCTCTGTGATCGCCTGATTGTCTGATGTTCCTGACCTTGCCCCTCTCGTTATCCCAGTTGCCTTTTGTATTTAAGTGTGTGAGCTTGCTCAGTTCTTTCGTCAGTCGTTGTGTGCTAATGTTGCTCTTTGTTGTTACTTGGCCTCACTCTGAAGGTCTGTTCCTTGTGTCACCCAATTCCCTTTGTAGTGTTTACCCCAGTTTAGTTCTGACCCCTTGTTGTCCTGTTATTTTGTGATTTTCCCAGCGTGTGTTTGTTTTAGTTTCTTTAACAAGCCCCCTCCTGTTTCAGAGCCAGTGGATCGTCACTCTCTTTCCCCCCCTTCGCCATAACTCTGCCCCTCTGGGAGGCTCGTTTTATACCGTCATCTTACTGATCTATTGCCGATTAACCTAATTAGTTGTGATATATTCAACCAGGAGTTTTCTTTTAGCATTACACAACCTGTTTTGCTGGCATCAAATTCAAATCGAGCATGAATAAAACGATATTTATTTCAGCATTTGATATGTAGTCTTTCTTCTATTTTCAATTAAATATGGGTTTATATGATTTGCAAATCATTGCATTCTGTTTTTATTTACATTTTACACAGTGTCCTAACTGTTTTGGAATTGGGATTGTACTGTATATCACATAAGACCTGCAATCAGGAGCAATGCCATATATGGCTGACAGTAGTAACCAGTGTAGGCGATTCAGAGTACATGTGTAGACTGCATTGGTAAAATGGTGATTTGGATGAGAGCTGGACTGATTATGTACATGTTTTTATTCTTTTCTTCGTGCCACAGAGTTACATGATTCCATGTTTTAATTAAGGCTGATATCTGCCCATTGGCATTTTTGGAGCACTGGAAATAAGTTTTACTGATGAGGGAGAAAAAGAGTGGCTAAATTTGCTATAAAAACGACATGTCCAACAAGGTCTGAGTGGCAAACATGAAATCAAAGGACGTCATTTTTTGCTATTGAGCTCAGCTGCTTAACTTCCATATTGTGTCTCATAAGCGAGTGCATGTTCGTTTCTCACTGCAGTGTGGATAAGTTTCTTTAACCCAGATATGTACCAGAGGGTAACTCCAAAATATCGGTTACAAATGGTGAAAAGTTCAACTTGTAAGTGCAGGTGAGCAGTATACCTTTATAGGAGGTTTATTCCATTCTTCATCCACATCCAAACTGAAACAAAACTGAATCTGGACTGTGCGATTGGTTTTGGTTGCCATTCTTTTTCAGATGCAGTAGACCTTCACTTTGTGTTGCTTATGGAATTTGGCGCTCATGGAAAAATAATTGGGGATCATGCATTCTAAAACATACTAGGACACCTACATAAAAACAGTGGTATTGATTGGTCATAGATGAGTTTAAATTGGTAATCCTCCCATCTTTCCTAATCACTTATCTAGCACACGGTCCCAGTGAACTGCAAGACAGGAGACAACCTGAAGATGCAATTTAGAGAGAAGGATTCACCAAACTGCATGTTTTTGGAATTCAGAAGCCAACTGAAGTACCTAAAGAAAATCTGCCACAACACAGGCAGAACATACAATGAGGCAAAATTTTGAATCTTGTGACCATAAACTGCCCTAAAATAATTTTGTGCTTTTATAACATAAAAGGGAAGGTGGTGTAAATGTAAAATTATCCTCTGTGAGCATATTTATTTAGAAGGAGTGCTTTTGAGATTACAATACAGAATGAATATACAAAGGCATGATGCCTGAATATAGAAGAAAATGATGGTCTTATGCAAAGCAGACAATACAATTTCTAGACAAACGTCACCTTTGCAAGTTCAGTGCTCAATGAAAATCTAACAGGGAGGTTTGAGGGTGATTCCTTTCTTTGGGGGCAAAATTTCCTCCCTAACAACACAACCCTTGATACCTAGACAACTATTAAACTATCTGACACATAAATACATGCAGTTAAAAATATTAATTAAGAAAAATTATCCATCTATTTTCCAACCTGCTTTATCCTACTGGGTTGCTGGAGGTCTGAAGCCTATCCCAGAAGCAACAGGCATGAGGCAGGGAACAACCCTGGACAGGGGGCCAGCCCATCACAGGGCACACTCACACACCATTCACTCTCACATGCACACCTAGGGGCAATTTAGTATCCCCGATTAGCCTCAGCATGTCTTTGGACTGTGGGGGAAAACTGGAGTACCTGGAGGAAACCCCATGACGACATGGGGAGAACATGCAAACTCCACACACATGTGCCCCAGGCGGAGACTTGAACCTGGGTCCCAGAGGTGTGAAGCAACAGAGCTAACCACTGCACCACCATGCCGCCCCAAGAAAAATTATGTGTTTGGATAAAAAATACAACCAATAAAATTATTAGTATTTGCAACTTGATTATAAATGATTTAAACACTGCCAGCCTTTAATTTTTCTGAGTATTTCTGAATGAGACAGCCGTATAGATATGCCTGTACTATGATGTTAATGCATTCATGGATTCCCAATAATCCATAATATCTTTCTCCCGCCCCCAACGATTTAGCATTTCCTGTGCTATTGCAGGCATGAATGGCTTCACACCCCATCTTCCACATTCCCTGGCCCCTCCTGACCTCTGTCATTCTTGGCAGTAATCCCTGATCCGTGATTCTATGGTACTGAATAAGACTGTTGCCAAATCTTTGTGATTGGCTAATGGTGCAGAAAGTCCCACCAAATGAGCTGACACCATTGAGCACCTAATGGGCAGCGAACCTATGAAGGCAGAGAAAGTTGGGATAATTTTTAAAAGGGTCCTCACAACTGCTCGCCATGTCTTTTATATTAACCATCAGCCTGACTCTGTGCACACACACACCCACACACACACTGTTATAACCCCTGTTAGAACCAGCACAGACCACCTGTAGCAGAGAAAGTGTGTGTGTGGTGGGGGGAGTAGGGGGGGGCTACAAGAGAAGGAAAACAGAAATCCATGGAATACTGATAGCACATAACATCACACACATACACACAGGTTTGTAATTATATGTTTGTGGGGACACTACATTCATTTCCTTGGGAAAACTATAATCACAACTTTAACCCCTACACAGCCCTAACCCTTACCCATAAGTAACCAAACCAAATATGAGACATTTGGCATTATTACGTTTCTGATTGCATTCACAGATCTTTACATTTGGTCCCCACAATGTAATATAAACCTAACCCCCCCCCCCCCCCCACACACACACACACACACACACACACAAAACAGACCTATTCAGCAACATAACATAGCTTTGCTTACTCAAAAAAAAATGATTTCTCAGGCATTAAGGCAATAATCATGTTAGCATTGATGTTCATAGTTACTGCGAGCATAAAACAATATCTGCTGTTTTGCTCGGAATACAGCCTCTTTGAAATCTTGCACAAATGTATTATGAGTATGGATAAATAAAATGCTGATTTTATTATATTTTGCTATTACAGCTTGACTATAAGGACCAGACATTTCAACTGATACAAGTAATGTATTTGTGATGTTCAAATACGAGTAAAGATCTATGTATGTACTCATACCTGAAAACATATTCATATAAATATCAAATCAGAGTTTTTTTATTGAATGCACAACAGTACATCCAACAGTGGGAGATGTTGGCAATGAAATAAAATTGAAATTAAATGAGATTAATAAATATGACAATAATAAAAAGTCAATTTACTTTTTACATTAACTTCCTTTTTAGCATGTTAATAAATAACGTGGGAAAGAAATAAAAACTGTATTAGTATAAAAGGTAACACTTCATAGTTCCGTAGTTAACAGGTAAATATGCAGGAACTAAGCAGCAACAAAGGAGTAGTGCTTCATTAACACCTAAATTAGTACTATTCACTACTAAGGAGTTATGCTTAATTACTCAATAGGTAATAGTGAACTAATTATTATAGTAGTTCACTAGTACTTCATTAGGAACTATTGAGTATTGCAGGTCTCATTGGGAATTATCTACTAACTATGGATTATTTCTAATAACTACTAGTTTATTACTTGTCAAATGAACAGTGTTTTTTTGGACTGACTGGGATGTACGGTATAGGCTACTGTTCTCAATGGTTTTTGGCATTCTTTTCCTTTTGGAGAAACAGGCTTGTTTCTTCCTACTCGTTTGTATGACTTACAACTTATTCTACAAAAAGTTACTACCTAAAATATGTATACAGTACCTACATTTTAATTGTTTACCTCACTTCAGTCTGTGTGCCAGTGTTCTTCAAACTGGGCTTTGAAGTCCAACTGAAGGGATGGCCAATCAGAGACTCGTGTTTTGCCACATGATGTGCTCCACCACATATTGTTGATCTTTTCTAAACATTAAGAAATTAATGTATGTATTTTAAATAAGGAATGAAGTCTTAATAATGACCTAAATAAAACTAATTGTAACTCATTAGTAATGAATGTGGCGTTACTGACTTCTTCAATAGGAGTTACTAAAGATCTCGAACAGTATTATGAAGTGAAACACACTGTAACTCATTAGTAATGAATGTGGTGTTACTGAGTAAGCTTCTGTTTCTTTCACTTAAACATGTACTGAGTTCTTTTTAAGGGGTTAATAAGAACAATGAATGTTAACATAGCTTATTTGCTTCACTTAAACATTTACGTAACACTTCATGACACAAAAGCATAAGTTAATTTCAAACATGTAATTTGACGCACATTCCGTTTTAAACATTTTCATTTTGCTTTATTTTTTGCCAATAATGATTTTAAAAACATTCGTCTTAGTTTTCGTCATTATATTTCGTCTTTGTTTCGTTTTCGTCACAAAAAAAAATGTCGTTGATGAGTCTTTTTTGTCATAGTTTTTATCAACAAATTTTACACTGCTCACAAAGCCAACCAACAGTTAGATATAAAATATACTATGTTATAGAATTCTCTGGTTTTTCTCACCTCTGGTTTTCTATCTTAATCATCAGGAATATATATATATATATATATATATATATATATATATATATACACACGTTAAATTGTACATTGCAACATAAACACCTTGGATCCTGTGTTCTGTCTCTTTTTGCAAGAACCATCCTGACCCCAGACCAGTCCAGGAAGACTGGAATATATTTGTTTTTTCCAAATCTTTCAAAACAAAGGTTACAACTGCACAGCCTTCTGGATAAGATATGGCAGAAGCCGGTAGCATCCATATCGCCGTCCATTTTCTCCCTTCCACAATTTACTATTTATTTGCTCTGAAATCATTTTGATTTTAGGCCATGCGTCTCAATCGACAGCATCATCAATCATCTTCGTATTCCGTTTTAAACATGTCTGCCTCTTTGGCAGTAATTGCTTCAACATGTGCCGGAGTGCAAAGGGAGTAGAAGGGTAGAGCTTTAGTGGTGTGCTGCAGACCCGGAGATCCAGCTGGAGTGAGGTTGCATGTGATGTCACGCCTAAACCTGCCCTGCAGCGATCACTACTCTGTCTCACTGCTGCTCTTGTCTTTGAAACTCTCTATGCTCTGACCACAGCACAATAACTTCAGCTTGCAGAGAAGTTCGTAAGGAATGACAGTATTCAGGAACAAAATCAGCTTTGGGATTCTTGTTCAGCAATTCAAAAATACACTATGCAATGGGCCATGTCTATCAAACGCAGGATTTTAAGTAGGGACAGATGGACAGCAAGAAGTGGATACATATGACTTTGTTCCCACTATTTGCATTTCCACAGCTGTGGATACATTTGCCGACATGAATTTAGAAAACACAAAATTCAGAACGTCCCAGCATCACTAAGCAGAGATGGTGAGCATTTCTTTGCAGTGCACCTGATGAAGTGGACTGTCTCATCAATCCTGGCAACATTTTAATTACAGTGGAAACTATGCCATGTGTAACCTTTGCTAGACAGAATTTACGACCTGTTGGTAATGGGGAAGGTAACAAATGGGCTGTACCATATAGAGATGATGACAACAGTGATATTTACAGTCTCAAAAACCTTCTGGTGTATTAGCTCAGATAGGACAGTTAAGATACAATCCTGATTTGATTCGCTGACGTAATATTTTACACTATTCTATGTGCACAAGCATATAAAAACAATGTTTAAAACTCTTATTGTGAAACAGCCTCTGTAATTAATATAAGAATTACTTTTACAGAGTTCACAGATTATCAAGTCTCAGATTGTTTGATGCAGAAGAGATTATTCTAGTAGCTTTATTCATATTAAACACAGTTTTAAAAATGCCAGCCGCTGACACAATTTGGACCAGGTGCAAAACAACCGTCCAGTCTTCCAGTGTAAGCCAAGTATATCTCAGTTTCTGACAGCTCTTTGTAGACGTCCTCAGGCAAAAGTCATAACCCTAACCTATACCTCGGACGCGATGTGCCCTTATGGAAAAAGTGTCAGAAATCTGAATATTCCCCTGGCATGTAAAATTGGCTGAGATGAATCAGACATCTGTCATTTGTGAGAGTGAAACAGACACCTAGAAAGGCTTCCAGTTCATGCAGCATGACTGTCTGGAGCTTGGTGCATCCCTAATATGCATTTCAGCATTTTTTATGACTGAGAAATTGGCAGGCGAACCATATTTGCACGACCAGTACACAAGGTCTCCACCGCACTGCTCAGGAGGACATTACCATCAGTGCTTAAAGGGGAGAAGGTACATCAAGAATGGCAAGGAAAGAATTTGAAGACATTTTTTAAAAACTACAATTAAAACAATCATGTGCAACTCAATTTTTTTCTTCACTTTATTCAGTAAACAGGATAGCTGGTGAACAAGGAATCTTTGTCTTTTTTAAGTGATGTAAGCCACCGCAGGTGAGATGTGGGTAAGAATATCTAGTACCACTTTATGGTCAGGCCCCTGTGGTGCCCATCCCTCCTTAGTCTATAGTATATGAACATGCATTGTTTTCCAGTTACCCTGAGCGAGAGCCAGTGTTTTTAGACTGTTTTTAGTACCGGCAGTACATGGCTTCTTTATTCTCATCCCTGCTGAAACAGAAATTGCTTGTTTGTAGTCAGAGAAAAAGATTTTTTATCAGGGTGTTTGTTTGCTATTCATCTCTTGTGAAAGAAGGATTTAGTCCAAAATGTGCATGAGCAACAGTTTCACTTTGTTCAGTTGCATTAATTTAATCTGACTTTCTTTTTGCAGTATTGCAATAATGTATATGATTTATCAACCTATTCATCCATCTACCTTGCATAACCGTTTGTAAAGTATGGGATTCTCACCTATTGACATGCACCCTCTATTTCCGTATCAGCTTTCCACAATGCATCTTTTTCATTGCAGACAAAACTGAATAGTTGTCTTACCACTTACAGACTAGCGCCAATATAACACAGATGTGTTTAATGTTGTTTCTTTCAGGGGAGGTCTTGTCGGCATTCTAATTTTTTCAATATTTTTGTTTTGATATATAATAAAAAAGCTTCGTGATTATCTCCAGCTGTAAAACAAAATGGCAAAAACATCTTTGTTGTGTAAGTTATTTTGTCCATTCATCCATTCATTTTCAATAAGTGCATAACTAGTAAGGGTTGGGGTGATCTGGAGCCTGTTATGGAAAAATGGGATGCCTGGAATTGTGCATCAGTCCTGTTATTATGATCTGAAACTTTTACTTATACTTACACTTTATTGCCAAAACTATTGGGACACCTGCCTCTACACAAACCTGAACTTTAATGACATCCCATTCTTAATACATAGGCTTTAATGTGGATCTGGCCCACCCTTTGCAGCTATAACAGCTTCTACTCTTCTGGGAAGGCTGTCCACAAGATTTAGGAGTGTGTTTATGGGAATGTTTGACCATTCTTCCAGGAGAGCATTTGTGAGGTCAGGCACTGATGTTGCATGAGAAGACCTGGCTCACAGTCTCCGCGCTAATTCATCCCAAAGGTGTTCTGTTGGGTTGAGGTCAGGGCTCTGTGCAGGTCAGTCCAGTTCCTCCACACCAGATTCACTCATCCATGTCCTTATGGACCTTGCTTTGTGTTCTGGTGTGCAGTCATGTTGGAACAGGAAGGGGCCATCTACAAACTGTCCCCACAAAGTTGGGAGGATGAAATTATCCAAAATGGCTTTGAATGCTCCAGCATTAAGATTTCCTTTCACCGGAACTAAGAAGCCAAGCCCAACCCCTGAAAAACAACCCCACACCATAATCCCCCCTCCACCAAACTTTACGCTTGGCACAATGCAGTCAGGCAAGTACCGTTCTCCTTGCAACCGCCAAACCCAGACTCATCCATTGGATTTCCAGGCAGAGAAACGTGATTCGTCACTCCAGAGAACACGTCTCCACTGCTCTAGAGTCCAGTGGACTTTACACCACTGCCTCCGACGCTTTGCATTGTACTTGGTAATGTAAGGCTTGGATGCAACTGCTCGACCATGGAAACCCATCCCATGAAGTTCTCTATGCACTGTTCTTGAGCTAATCTGAAGGCCACATGAAGTTTGATGCTCTGTAACTATTGACTCTGCAGACGGTGCGACTTCTGCACACTGTGCGCCTCAGCATGCGTTGTCCCTGCTCTGTGATTCTACG
>JAODJW010000038.1:2159892-2198925 GCA_026777045.1 Hyperopisus bebe | reverse complement strand
AAAGTTCTTCCATCCATCATGGTTGAGGGTTAGTGGACGGAGGACACCCAGGATGCTAGACCACCACATCACATTGACATACTATATAACTATAATTTACAGGCACCATTTCATCTAAAAGCATTTTTAAGGGGTTAATGCATGTTTTCTTGGCACCTGGATGGAGCCCAATTTCCTAAAATTCACGGTTATAGAGATGCAGGGTATGATAATAAAATGACATAAACCGTTTAGCTGCCCTTCTCTCCCCAGGAGGAAGCTCATCTCACCACTAGCTGCTGATCGCATCCTACCTGCCCACCGGCATGACAGCTTCTCCACGCATCTTCAGCTGTTCATAGCAGAAGCAGAACAAACGTACCCCAGGTATGGCCAGCAGATATTGGGAATTTGCCAACATTTCTGCATTGCTGCCTTCTTCATGATATTCCAGTGAAAACAACAAAAGAATAGAAAAGGTTTTTCTCCATATGAAATTCAAAATAAATATCTATTTCAACACCAATACTCCAAAACACTTATTTAGATAAAAATGGCATAGTGTACAGAATGAAAATAGTAGAGAATAATTCCATTGATAGCAGTGTTGCTTCACATCTGCAGGGTTTAGGGCTTAAATCACACCTTGATTGTGTGTGTGGGGTTTGCTTGTCCTGCCTGGGTCACATGGATTTCTGCCAGTTTCTTCTTGCGGTCTGACGGCATGCCGTTAAATAGCATCTCTAAATTGTGAGTGCATATTGTGTGATTGTGAGTGCATATTGTGTGATTGTGAGTGTGTATGTGCTTTGTGGTGGGTTAGCAAACCCCAGCCTTGTGCCCTGGGCTTCCTGGGATAGACTCCATCCACTGTGTCAATGACCAGGAAGAGCAGTAAGAAGATGGATGGATGGATGGATGGAAAAAGACAAGAAAATATTTTAAGGTCTTTAATTTAGCACGATAAACCCCAAAAACAAATATTTTTGCATCAAAAGTTTATCCAGTAAAGCTAAAGTCAGCAGACTTCTGTTTTAGACAGAGGTATCATGAGTTTGAAGATGAGGAGAGTCAGAAAATCGGCTCGTGCTTCCAGGGTTTTTCTTTCACTCATTGTGCTGCATCCATGGCAACAGGGTCAAAGGCAGCTTTTAATGCTATTATCCAAAAAGTCCCACAGTGGAATGCTAATGTTCCAGCCTCACAGAGAAGCAGTGGAATGGAGCAGTTATTGGCTGAACTCTGACCGGCGTAGTAGGAAGAGAGGGCTGGAAATGACTGCAAACACAGCTGCCTCGAAAGGCTGTCAGGCCTCACCCAAGCATGGAGCAGCTGAATTACTCAAACATCTGCTGTGTGTTTAATCTTCATGTGTCGTACTCAAGGCGTACTCAGCACCTGATGGTTCAGATAGAGGGAAATACTGCTGCGAAAGATGTGAAACTACAAAAATACACTGAATTCGTTTAATCTCCACTTTTTCTTCAGGGTTCTTGCTTTAATGAGGGAAGGAATTGGGGCCAAAGATTGCAATTTTAGTGATGTGTAACAGGACAGTTCTTCATTTATGATTCATCGTACAAGGACATCTTTTTGAATTATTTTTATATATACTTTGAATTTTCCTGAAAGCTTGCTTTCTTACACAGTTTTACTAAATCATCATATTAACTAAATCCCTCCTTTCCAGTGGTTTCATGGACGGTACTGCAAACTGTTTAACAAGAGGATTTGACAATCAAGTCGAGTTAAATGAGGAGAGAACATTTTATAGATTTTATATATGGACACAAGTGACAAGTAGCAAAAATTCTTCCCTGTAAATCACCATGTTAACAGAAATATCTCTCAAGGTTAAGAATAAAAGCTGTTAACAAAGCCAAGCATGGAAAGAAGCATATTGCTGCAGCTCCTTGGCTCTTAGGTTTTTCCTAAGAAATTTTAAGAAATATCGGTAGCATTTCGGTAGCATTACTTCTCTGTTGATCATCACATATTCTAAAATAGTCTTTACCAAGCCAGAATTGGATCGTAAAGGATTCAGATGTGAAGGAAAAAGAATGAAGACAGTGTTTGTAGGTGGGAGGAGAGTGAGGTGACAGCGGGTGAGAGATGTAGGTGTGACGGAGAGCATTTGAAGGAGAACGAGGGCATGTCCCCCCAGACCGCCGCACTTCTGACTGACAGCTCCTGTCTGCCCGCCATTCTCAGGGATTGGCAGGGCTCCAAAGTCTGCCTCGTCTGGCACCGAGCCCTTGCCTTGTGCCGGACATGCTGTGCACTCAACCAGCTCCCCCAACCAGCCCCAACAGCCCCCCCTCCTCCGCATCACACCCCCATACCAGGCTGACAACTTGCCTTTGTCTGAGGCCAGGCAGGATGATGTCGTCTTCTACACCGGCTCAAAGACCGACATCCCCACCTCCACCTTTCAGTAGCCATTGACTACTAAATAAATAACTATTAACCATCCTGTTCTATTCAGGAAAAAAATATTACAATACAGGGCAGAAATGCTCAGTTCCTGTTCCTGCCATAAATCTAATCAACCACTGTTAAGACGTAACAGTAAATAATTCAATAAGGCACAAATTCTAAAACCTACAGCACCGTATAATCCCAAGTATTTTTAGAATATAAAAATACATAAATGACAGAAGTGTAAATAAATCTATATGTCATCAAAATGTATGATAAAACTGCAAAACTGTAAAATACACTTAGAAATCACTGGAAAGTGTTATATGAGATGGCCTGAATACATTAAAATATATTTAGTAAAGCAGTCTACAACTTCCAGCATACAATGAACAATACACTAAAATTGCCAGTAATTGATGGCCATAAATCACCAAAATTTATTTTTAAAGCATTTAATAAGAGTTCTTAAAGGAGAGAATTTAACACGTCATCTTAATAGTGACTATTGTTTGTTCTGTTGTATATATGCATAAGTCATCATGGATGCAAAAGGGGAAAAGAAACTCCATTCTGTATGTGTAACGGCGAGGGAAAGGAAAATGGACGGGATGGGAACTCAGGACAGGACCAGATGGACAGCACACTGGAGGGACAGCACACTGGAGGGACAGGACACTTGGCACAGACCAGACACTGGATGGAACCAGGCACAAGGGATGACAGACTAGGACCGACTAGGAAAATGAGACATCACACATAACAAAACAAGGGACCAGAGGGACATCCAGACAGACAGGTGGAACACACTCCATTACAGGATGGACAGACAGACAGGTGGAACACACTCCATTACAGGGTGGACAGACAGACAGGTGGAACACACTCTATTACAGGGTGGACAGACAGACAGGTGGAACACACTCCATTACAGGGTGGACAGACAGACAGGTGGAACACATTCCATTACAGGGGACAAACAAAGCCAGGGATGGGCTGGATTCGGCAAATACTTGGAAACCAGGTGAATAGACCCAAGGAATGCTACTTGGGATGAGGAATAGAGACACAGAGGGTGTGAGCAGAGAAGTTGGGCAACAGAAGAGCATGAGAGGGTGTTGGAACAGAACTTGGGTGCAACTGGAGGGAGTGGAGAAGGTTTAGGCTTTCCTGGAGTTGGAGGAAGCAGATGGGTGAGAGGTGTCAGCTGCCGACGAAGTGGATGCTGATGGGACAGCAGGACCATGGGGCGCTGGCAGGATGGAGGTCTCTAGCGTGTGGGCTGAGGGACTTACTCTGGACTTACAGTGCGGCACAGCAGCAAGCGAAGAGGCTTCAAGGTGCGGCACAGCAGTAGGCAAAACCTGCAAGCTGCAGGATGCCGGCGTGCTGTGGCTGTGACAGGGACTCCTCCAAACTAAGACTCTGCATCTTTGTTTTCCTGGGGCTTGGATAGAGCGGAGGAGGCAGGCAATATGGTGGCTGCTTCCACGGGGCAGGGCACCAGGGACATGGACAGAGACATGCTGCCCTTGGGCTGAACATCTTCTCCAGGCTCGGGGAAAGACACAGCCAAGGCTGACACGAGTCCCTCTAGGCTGGAACCCGGCAGAGGAGCTCTCACCTCCTCTCAGAAGTCCCTGAGCTCCTCTTGAGTGGCTCCCACTTCCCGAGCCAATGACTCCCAGGAGAGCAACCGGGCAGGACCTAACCAGACCTAACCAGACCTAACCTAACCAGATTCTCCAACGGCCATGATCAAAGCAGGGGGAGCTCATGGGGCGAAACTGACAGGCAGAGGGACAAGGCAGGTAACAGGACTGGCAGAAGCACTGGTGGATGACACAGACTGGACGACACAGACTGGACTGGAGAACATAAGACAAGCTGCTACTTTATACTCTAACACAATCAGTAACAGTAACTGGGGAGGAGATAGGAGGGCCAGACAGACACTTGAAGGGCAGGATATACCAGTATGTGAATGTTTACTTTTCATTATTTAGCAGTTTGGGCAAAAAAAAATGCATGCACACTGCTGTATTCCAATGAAAGAACTGGAATTCTCTTCATTAATGTTTCAGAGGACTGTGTGCAACTATGAAAATATATAAACCTGCAAAAAGACAACTGCATCAGATAGGAGACAGTAAAAGTGCATTGATCAGTCTATGTCAAAACCTTGTTTGTTCTCTGATGAAAGATAATATTGACAAGATAAAGGTCTCCAAGGGCATGATTAATAAAATCCTCTTTGGATATATAAGTTTCATTTACTTTTATTTTGTTTTCGTTAACATCACTTTTCAGTTACTCAATAAAATTAAACACTTTATTTGCCTATCATAGCTTTAAAATAAGAATCATTTGTTAATTTTAAGTCCAATTTGTAGGCATTTAGTTCTGTTTCAGGTAAATATGGTGCTGGGAAATTGAAGTGGAGACAAAAGTTACACAAATAAAAGAAAATGTTTTAAAAAAAGAGCTTTGGAAAGAAAAGGTAGATTCTCAAGATGCATATGGCAAGTTAAGCATTCAAATTAAAGATTCACCAGGAACACTGAATGCCTTTTCTACAGGGAGGTATTTCCTTTTATTAACCCTCATCTGACCTGGCCTCTGGGCACAACTTCAATTGTTTAACTATATATTGAGGAATTTATTTCAGTTTCTCGTTCTTTTCACATCTTCATCAATAATATACAGCTGAATATCAACCCCTGATTTGCAACCCCCATGAACATTTTACCCTACCTTAATACTGTAGAATGTGCCACAGAATATACATGTATTATGTCAATATTCAAAATATAGCCCATAAATGCTGGATAGACTGATAGAGTTATGACCTATAACACTCTCATTCTTAGAAAACCACTTAATGATCATAAATTATCATCCTGAAAAAAATTTTATTCTTGGCAGCAAGAATGAAATGATGCGATATAGGCTGAAGGAGACCATTGACAACTGAGGACAATTTATTAATGATTAACATTTTGTGATTATCTTCTAAGGAAATGAACGTTCTCAAATCACGCCAAAATGCACATTATGCAACATTAAAATACCTTGAAATGCGTCACTGAGCTCTGGGCTAAAGAGTGCTTTGCTGTCATGCCAACGGCAAACTTTGTCACGTTACATGAAAGCAAATTTAAAAATAAAAATGCTCAAAAACCAGTATTGATAATTGTTAAGCTGTTTTTTATTAAATGTGTACATGTTAAATTAACACTAAATACTTTATTGTGAATTTTTGGGCAAATTTAGAAAGCTTTCTTTCTTTCTTTCTTTCTTTCAACATGTTTAATAATATTTATTTTAAATATCAGATCAAGGTGCTATTGTGATTAAACAGTGTGACTTATTACTAAATAGTGACCAGACTAGGACTAGTAGTGTAAAATACTTCACTTACTCTATAAATGGACACCTTTAATTTCCAAATGTCAATAAAGACATTAAAAACTTAAAGACTTTTTAAAGACTTCCATGGCCTGTATCACAAAGCTGAATTTTTGGGTCTATGAAGTCTATTTAAACTGGGATACCTAATATCCAACAAGCTATCTAGTTAACTAACAAATCTTGCTTCATGATACAGACCCCTGGAATGTTTGACTTCTAAAATATAGAACTTTTCAGTGACCAGTGTTGCTGACTTCTGGAACAATTCCTGAGAAATTGTGGTTATCTGCTTTTTGCCAATGAAATTAAATTATTCTCCACTTCTGCCTACCTCCAAATTTTAAATTTTAATAAGCAATATCATTTTTAACATTTTGTCACAATCATATTCGGAGAAGACTGTTAGAGACAATTTAAAGCATTTTTGGAACAAATAATTGCCCTTAGTGTAGGGAAAATTATGTCAGGGTCATCTGTAAAATGAACAGTTGCTTAAAAACATTTTATAATATTTTATCCCACCATTTCTTCTGTACACATGTGCGTGTGCACACACACAGAAACACACACACACACACACACACAGACAAAGAAATATTTATATTCATATAACAACCTTTTTAGAACTCTTATTAGTTTTTTGATTGCATTCACAGAATTGAATTTCCCCTTGTGGAGACCAGAAGAATGAACTCCACAGCATCCAAATAACAGCTTTTTGTATTACATTCTGGAGACATTTGCCCCCCACAATGTAATAGAAGCATAATTCACACACACACACACACACACACACACACACACACACACACACACACACACACACACAGCTGGGATATTTGGTCTGGCTTAAAACTCTGTATGTTTGTGCAAAGGTGTATTACATTTATTTATTTACTTGGCAGATACCTTTGTCCAAAAAGACCCAACAGGGATATGATTAATTTGCTACCCATGGGATGTAAACCCACAAAGACATGGTAAATATCCCAAACTTGCTGGGGTTACAGCACCAACATGTGTATGCCTATGTGAATACTTATGTGTGCATCTGTGAGTGGATTTTAAACCCAGCCCCTTGATCTAATCTGACTGGAAACCTGAAACGGCATTGCCGTTTTCACGACCCCCCGCCCCCCCCCCCCCCCCCCCCCCCCCCAATTCCTGAACCCCTGGGTTGAGGAAACACTCTCTTTTTTCCATTCATCCAACTCCAATATAAGCTTCAAAGAGGAAAAAGCCAGGCTGCCACTTCAAAAACATTCAAACCATTCCTAACTGCCCAGAGATTATTTTATAAAACGATTATGCTTCATGTTCAATGTTACTTCTGTTTACTATTTCTAGTATTTTTTATGTATTCAGAGTAATATTTGACTAGTTCTTAAAGCAAGTTATTTACTCAATCAATAAATGCAACCATTTAAACTCTTTATCGAAAAATTCTGTTCATTTTCTTAACTTGATTGAAATCATAATTTTGGATTAAATTATCCCTGTGTTTTTTGTATTTTTTTGATGGGATTTGATGCTCCTTATAAAGTGAATTAGGTACCTTGATCCCTCTGGATTCTGGTAAGATCCAAGCCTGCCGGTATCTTACAAAGGATCTGAAAATGGATAGTTCATATATTTTGTGTAGTAATCAGTCACCGGTCAGTCTCTATTATTTGCTACACGGCTCAGTGGCCACAATTTTAAATGTGAAAAACTGCAGGTTTGTATATATTACTTTTCTGTGAACTACAATAATATAAAAGCAGCAAAAGAGTACATCAAACATGCAACTTTTTTCCCCATAAAAAACGGTTCAGTCAACTGTTTTTTTTTTTATTCATTTAGAAAGGGATCAAACCATGTTTGTCATTAGATATATATGTTTCTCCAAGCTCACACAGAGACATATTTATGTAAGTGTAATATACATTTATACAGATTTATATTTATAGAAATTTTTATGACATCTCATTCTAAATCCACAGGCATCAATATGAAATTCTTACCCATTCATCAAGAAGAGCATTTGAGAGGTCAGGCACTGATGTTGGACATGAAGGCCTGGCTCACAATCTCCATTCTAGTTCATCCCAAAGGTGTTCGCTAGGTGTTCGTTTATAAACCTGACTGCTTGGCTAGGTGCTTCATTTTATACACCTGTGGCAATGGGTCTGACTGAAATATCTGAATTCAATGCTTGGGCGGTGTGTCCCAATGCCTTTCCCCAAATAGTGTACTGCAAAGACATCTGGATACAAGATGGCCATAAGATGTAAATGAAGTGCTGAAGTGTTTATTTAATTTGTTACACTTATATTATTTTCATTTGGAAGAATTGTGGCCCAGTGCGTTAAACTGTAGGATCTGACCTCTAGTATGGTGAAATCAGTTCTTGCCCCTGATTCTTATAAAAGGAACATTCACCCATTTATATGTGTAACAGGGATGCATGCAACACATAAACTGTGAAAAAACAAGCATGACAGTACTGAGGAGCTTATGAACGCTAAAATTCTAACCTGTTTATCACTGTCCCATTGGTTGGATTATAAGGATGACCAGGGGATTTTTAGGACACCATCCAATTGGGTATCATTGGATCCTGTAGAGTCCCTAGAATCTGTGTTGAAATCTTCTTTCTATGATATTACCCATCCATCCATTTTCCAACCCGCTTATCCTACTGGGTCACAGGGGGTCTGGAGCTTATCCTGGAAGCAATGGGCAGGAGGCAGGGAACAACCCTGGATAAGGGGCCAGCCCATCGCAGGGCACACTCACACCTATGGGAAATTCAGCAACTCCAATTAGCCTCAGCATGTCTTTGGACTGTGGAGGGAGAACAGAGAACCCAGAGGAAACCCCATGACAACACAGGGGGAACACGCAAACTCCACACAAAGAACCCAGGTGGAGACTCGAACCCAGGTCCCAGAGGTGTGAGGCAACAGTGCTAACCACTGCAACACCATGCTACCCTCCATGTTGTTCTTTGTTGGCAAAGCCCTATTTTGAATTTTCCCACGCTGACATTTTTCCCTCAGTGAAGCTGCTTAGGGACCCAGAACTAGGAAGAAGGGTCTCAGCTCTTTATTGATTTGTAGCTCTGTCAATCAGGCCTGCCTGTACCACCCAGCAGGATTTCTTGCTCAGCTGGATAACTTGTCAGATTTAAGGTAGTCTGGGCAAAATGTAAGTGAATGAAGAAAAAGTTTGTTTAAACTAGGGTACCTTAAATCCAACAAGCTGGCTAAACAAATCTGGCTAAACAAGAAGTCTGTCTTCATGACACAGGCCCCTGTTCTCCACTTAGTTCAGGGTACCCTAGTTTAAATGGAATTTCACATCACTCACTTGTAGTCCAGGGCACATCTGGTGTTTACACGTAATCAGCCAGCAGTGTGCCAGACAGACTATTACAGACACGCTCACAACAGATAGGAATAAATGTGTACTATTTTGGGGTTTGTTGACTGTTAAACTTTATTCATTTTATCTGTATAAAAATGTTAGCGGATGTACAGTTAGGGGAATTAAATCCAGTGGAAGTTAATTGGTCTGCTAAGAGCTTTCAAAGTTACTGGAAACTCTAATCCACTAAGTTAGCTTTGCTAATTAGCGGTTAGCAGATTAGCAGAACTCTTTCCACTACTGCCTGGAACCTACATTACTGGATGAAGATGTCCCACAGGGTGCTCAGTGTTGTTCTGGTGATTTGCTCAGTGCACCGTATCACCCTCTGTGGAGCTCTGGCGTCTTCTGGATCCTCTGCAGCTGCAGTACCAGGCAGTGATGCTCCTACAACGCACAGATCCCACAGTAGTGCTGTAGAAAGGTTTTTTTCTGTGCATAAGAGATTAATTTCCTCAGCCACCTCAGCTGATGCAGTCACTGCCTAGCTTTCTGCACTAGGGTGTTCAATTCAATTCAATTCAATTCAATTATTTTCATATAGCTTTATAAGGTGCTTTACAGGTGTGTTCTTATACATTACAACGTCATTAAGACAGAATAATACAAAAACAGGGAAAAAGAAAGATAAAGAAATGAAAGAAAGCCAGATGACAACAGATGAGTGGAGCCAAAAACTCTCAAGTAAGGAGAATAAGAGCCTCTGGGGGTCCGAGGTCCACTGGCGCCCCCCCCCCCCCGGACATGCTAACATTATAGGAAAAGAAAGAGTGGGCTTGCTCGCTAAAATCAAGCTGTAGACTGTGATCGAGGTCAAAGCCATCAATGAGTCAGATCTCCACGCCGGCCTGTGTAGGGTGGCAGACTGAGATCTGTACTCACGGCGTTAAAGTTTGTAAGTCACATCCATGATGTCACCCTTCCATGGGACAAACCCCGGGCACTATCTGGACATATGGGAAGTAAAGCAGAGTACATGGGTGGTCAGAAAATGCACTGACAGATACAAACGCATGTACAGCAGCACCAGCAGCCAAAGATGCAGTGTGTTATGTGTTAAGTTGTAGGTAAGCTAGACTGAAGTAATAGATCTTCAGTTGATGCCGATTCGACATCCCGAACAGAGACTGGGAAACCGTTCCACAATATAGGGGCCCTGTAGCAGAATGCTTTAACACCAACTATTACTTTATAAGTAGAACAACATGGAAACCTGCATTCTGTGATCTGAGTGAACAATACGGCTTGTAACCTTGAAGTAATTATGTTAGGTAGGCAGGTGTTAGACCTTTTAAGCATCTTATATGTAAGTAGGAGAACTTTGAAGTCAGTCCTGAACCTAAGAGGAAGGCAGTGCAGGGAACTAAGATTATTGGTCATGTGTTCAAACTTCCTGCTCCTGGTGACAGTTCGAGCTGCTGCACCTTGAATACGCTGCAAGGTGCTTAATGTGCAGTGTGAGCTCCCAGATAACAGAGCGTTACAGTCATCTAACCTACTGTATACAAAGGCATGGATCAATTTCTTAATGTCTTGAATAGTAAGGAATCGTCATAGCTTGGCAATGTTATGTAGATGTAGGAAGCACAGAGTTGATACTGCACCCACATGCGATTTAAATGACAGGCTTATATCTAAGGCAGGGGTGCCCAACATTATCCGCAAAGAGCCGGTGTGTATGCGGGTTTTCGCTGCAGCTCCCTCATTAGATTACTAATTAGAGGACTGATTGGCGGAAGAGTCCTCACACCTGGGTTTGAACAGCTGACCTACAGGTTATCCCAAGAACCTGCATACACACCGGCCCTTCGCGGATAAGATTGGGCACCCCTGGTCTAAGGTGACACCTAGGTTATGGGCTGAGCTGGTGAGGGGGGTTCAGCCCCTCTGAGTGGAGTGCGGAGATAACAGCGGACTTGCCATCAAACAACAGAAGCGACAATAGATGTAGTGCCATTAGGTGTAACTGAAATATATATTTGAGTGTCAGTTAGCATTATGAGATAATTAGCATTATTTTTTTCTCATTAAGTTAACTAACGGCAGCAAGTAGAGACAAAATCATAAAGGACCAAGCACTGGTCGCTGTGGGACTCCATATTTGACCGGTGGCATAGATGACGGAGTACATTTGATATTTCAACATATTGATATTGATTATTCAAACAGGGTTTAAATCACTTCAATACCATTACACAGAACCTGACATCAAATTTAAATCTTTGTAATAGAGTAAAATGGTCAGCCGTGTCTTAGGCTTCACTAAGGTCTAAATGCATTAGCATGGTCGCATCATTTTCCATTTTTGTGTCATTTACAACTTTAGTTAAAGCAGTTTCAAAGCTGTGTCCCAGGCAGAAGCCAAACTGGAATCTATCCAATATAGTGTGGCTCCAAGTATGACTGTGGTTGAGCAGCGACTGTCTTCTTCAGGACTTTGGACAAAAATGGTACATTAGAGAAAGGTCCGTAATTGCTGAGCTCCTGTGGATTCAAAGTTATTTTCTTCAGTAGTGGTCTGATTACTGCTACTTTAAATTTGTGAGGGACTTCCCATGAAGACAGGCACACATTCATTATGGTAGTTTTAGAGCTTACAAAAACTCCCAGGGATTCTTTAAGAATTTGAGTGGGGATTTGGTCCAGTGAAAAAGTAGTCGGTTTGGTTTTTTTATTATTGTTTTTAATTCGTGTTCATTGATTAATTCACATGAAAGGAGTACTGTATGTGTGTATGTTTGAGCTGTCCAAGTCAGGTCTGCAGAGATGCCTACTCCTGACAGAAACTGTAGCTGCTAACCCTCTCCACTGGAGCACCAAAAATCTTGTGCTGTGGTCGTATGTGATTAGACCCAAGGATGAGGAAGCAAAAGAAATAATGAAACTAAATAACAAAGAAAATGTACCGTTTGAGCAGAGTAGCCACGACAGTGTCTGGTCTCAGCCAGACCATTCTTGGATAACTTCCCTGAATGTGTGGCTTTCATTTGGCTGAAGGGAGTGTCTGAAGAGTCACTGCTTTTGCATTCCTCTCTTGATACTTATGATGCTGCCAGTTTCCTCACGCAGCAGTGCTCCATCTTCACTGTTGGTGCCCAGTTAGGCTGGGTGGTATGACGAGATTATCGGTAATTGACAATATCAGAAAAGTAACCCAGTGTTCATATCTGATAGTGACAAGATGGCAGTTATTGCTACAGATGGGGAAGTAGGATTATATTATACAAAAAGTAAGATGAAGATTTACGATTTGGCTTTCAGTTCAGCCTTCTAGCCTATTTTGACACACAATAACACAGTTTTAAAAAATGACATTGCTATTATTTTTTAATCCTAATATGGTATGTGAATGTATCAGATCAGTGTATGTAAACATCAGTTATAATGGTGGTACAGTATTGTTATGTGGAGGATGTTGAGTGACTCAATATTTTCAATTATTTTCAATTACAATATCAAATAATATTTTATTAGAAATTTCCCAGTTCTGCCCAGTTGCCTCCATCAAACATAGCGGCTGCTTTGCCTAACTCAAAAGGATAAGAATAGCCTTTAAGATTTGTTTCCCTGTCATATTTTTAAAAACTAAACTTTAATTTTATGTCATTAACTTACTTCTCATAAATTATGTGGCACGAAAAGCCATTAAATTACTTGTATTCACATTGGGTTACATTTTTGCTGCAATCATAAACAGAATGGGTAGCATTACCAACTAATGAAGATCAGTCCTGTTATCGACGGAAACAAACACATGGTATTTTGCCATTATTCCTGCCATTGACAGTGATCTCTACAGGCTGGTGCCGTTAAGATTCTTCTCACTAAGATCCACTCCTGAGTTACTTACTAGTTAAAACACAATCTCCAGATGCTGTTTCTTACATTTTTCAGACCCCAAAGGATCCTTTGCCTTTGTTACAAACATATGTTGCTGATGCAGTGAACAGCCACCCAACCATGACAAACGTGGCAAAAGAGCACAGACAGTCCACACGGAGTGTCGCGCACCAGACAGTCCACACGGAGTGTCGCGCACCAGACAGTCCACACGGAGTGTCGCGCACCAGACAGTCCACACAGAGTGTCACACACCAGACAGTCCACACGGAGTGTCACGCACCAGACGTGAGACCATGCGCTGGCAGGGTGGATGGGGGCCTCTGCTTGGTGTGGATGGTACACCGTGACATCATGTGCAATACACAGATTCGCATATCTATTCCATTAATTCCACAAAGGTAAATTTAACAGATACTTTAATTTTGAAATTTTGTCTTTAAACATTAAAAAGTAGCGGTAGGGTGGTGGTACAGTGATTAGCACTGTTGTCTCACACCGCTGAGACTAGGATTCCAGTCCCTATGTGTGCAGAATTTGCATGTTCTTACTGTGCCATTGCGGGGTTTCCCCCCCTAACCCCCCCTATGACCCTGAACCAGACAAGCAGCTACAGAAATTGGAAGGATGGGTTCAAAAAAATCAATTAATTGATTGGTGGATGCCTTGCTGGATGTCAGAATACATCCATCTGTTTATCTTTATGGTTATCATACTTTTAAAAAACAGGGTCAGCTCCTGTTGTTCCACTCTGTGTCCCTTCCCCGTTTGGCCAGCAGGTGTTGCTGGTCATCCTGTCCCTCCTGTTAGTCTTTGCGTTTTCCCCTGCTCCCTGTCAGCTGCATGGCTTAACTTGGTCAGCATGCAGCTGTCTGCCAGTCTTGTGTTTGAATCCCACCTCCTCTGTTTTTGTATTTTGTTCCCTAGTGTTTCATTTGTATGAGCTTTCTTGTTCCTGTGTCTTGTGATTTGTATTTGGTTTTGGTTTCATGCTTTGTGCCCGTGCTTGTGTTTTTACCTGTCTTATTCCCCTAGTGGAGATTCTGTTTTCTTAGTTTCTTTGTTGGTTTGAGTTCCCTGAGTTTAATTATTAGTTTTAGCTGTTGCCTATTTTTGTGCATGCCCTTGTGTGTTTACCTGATTACCTGCACCCTCCTGGATTGGTTCATTGTCTGTCTCACTCCTGCTGTGTTGTTACCCAGTATAGTTTTTGTATTTAAATTCCTGATTCTGTTCTGGGGCTTGTTTCACAAAGCAGGATTTCTTCTTTCTGGGCTAAATAGATCTTATTTTCATCAACTTACATTTAGCCCAGACTACCTTAAATCTGGCAAGTTATCTGGCTAAGCAAGTAATCCTGCTTTGTGAAACAGGCCCCTGTTCTTCCTGGAGTCGTTGTGATTGATGGATGTATGATAGTTGAATGTTCTGTTGTTTGTAATCTGCCTGCCTGCCTCTTGTTACCCTAATCTGTTAGTATTTAGTCTTTGTTTATCCCCTTTTTAGTTTTGACCCCTCGTGGTCCTTTTTCTTCTGTAGTGTTCCTAATGTTTTCAGTTTAATAAACCCCTGTTTCCCTGCAAGCCGCAAGTGGGTCGTCCACATTTCTGCCGGCATCATGCCTCAGCCTCGCACCAAATCCGTCCGAGTCCGTGACAGACTGATTATACTGACGGTAGAAAAATATCCCTGATGAGATTTTATGTTTTCTTCAGAGCTTCATAGATCCCAATCCAAATAAGGAAGAAAAAAAAAACTAATGCTTACAAACGCTAGCAGGCACTGAGTCTCTGCTTCCCACTGAAAAACATATCATATTACTACAAGAAGGCAAAAGATGCTGACACTTCCTCTTTCATAAGTGTACTCTGTATTTCTTCCAGTTGGCAGGGATCCTAAGAAACCAACAATAATCTTTCCCTTTGAATGATTCTTCTTTTGAATATTTCTTAGTGGAAACTAAAGAAGACTTGGCATGTAAAGCAGCCCAGCACAGCAGGTTTGGTGTTGTGTTATACACAGTATTAGCATTGGTTTTATCTTCACCCTGACCCTAGTGTGACACTTCAGCCGTCACAGAACACTGCTGATGTTTGATGAAGCCACTTGACCGTATCTTTGACTCTTCAGACGGCCCTATCAATAAAAATGCAAAAATTAAAAGCAAAAAAACCTGCAAAAAAGCTTCATATACTATACGCAACCCACAGAAAATCAACTCTTCGGATATATTTAATTGTAAGATTATAAGCCACCAATGAAGAAAGATGATCATTGCTTAGGAAGCATCTCCCATCACCAACAAACTACCCTGCATTGGTCCCAGATCAACCACTTGGTAGCAGTGAGCCAAGATACCCTTTTTGGTAATTCCTCCCTTTGGAGAACGGTGCCAATTTGTTTCACTGCCAGGGGCTCCTGGTCACAATTGGCAAATGACATGAAACAACTGAGATCAGAACCATGATCTCAGCTGTTGAGCCCAAGGCCAAACTGCACTGGGAGACTCTTTCAGGGAAACTGACAAATGGTGTTATGAAATAAACCAGGCGATTTACATAATCAGGACACCTGGATGCTTACTTGGAAAGGACTTTTCCACCTATTTATTTGACCTTCTTCAAAGGTTTGCCTCTTGAATTTGACACCGTCTGATGAAGGACCCTGCCTTCATTCCCTTTCCTTCACAAGGTCTCACCTCCATTTTGAATTTAAATGCAGTGATTTACAGTTTCATACAATTGGGGCCAAGGGAGACAGCACAGCAGCAGAGCCCTAATCTAATGAGGCTTCACCACAGAGCCCAGCATGAAGGCCAGCATGTGCAGCCAAATGACTGATTCATCTCAATTGACAATCAGCTGATTTCAGTTACGCCGTGTTGCTGAGGATGATGCAGATGAAACCCCCCTGTATCAGATTGGCTAGGCACACCCATGCCTCGGGTTCAATAATGCCAGTGATTATACTCATCTCCAGTGTTACTCTGCCCTTTCTGCGTGGATTCAGACTGCTTGTTTTTCCTGTTGCCGGTGGAACATTCCATATGTATTCCGGATTCTAAAATTTCTTGACAAGATCGATCAGATTTGAATGGAAAACGTACTGTCAGTATATGGTAATTCATATGTCTTCTCTATTCGATTCTATGCAAATTCAGAACAGATACTTGATGTCACATTTTATCCAGAGAGAGAGGTAAGCAAAAGAAAAAAATAAGGGATAAGGAATTTTCTTCAGTTTTCTGCAGTTGTTATGAGTACAGAATAAGAATCTTCCTGTTTCAAAAAACAAAAAAGAAATCAATACACTGAATTTGCTCTGAGTATAAATTTATTGTAAAGGTT
The DNA here is from genome assembly GCA_026777045.1 of Hyperopisus bebe. Lineage (NCBI taxonomy): Eukaryota > Metazoa > Chordata > Actinopteri > Osteoglossiformes > Mormyridae > Hyperopisus > Hyperopisus bebe. Next base: position 2,182,522 of record JAODJW010000038.1, on the reverse strand, counting down.
GACAGAAAGTATACTATAATTTCCAGGTATATTTAATATATATTTCTATGATGGCATTACATATGATTTTATTTGTAGATATTTTGTACATATTTTATCATTCTACTTTCCCCACATATTTATATCTCTTCAAAAAAAAACTGTTTCTCATTATATTCGTACATACTAGACACTGGTGCTGCTCTTGTGAACTCATAGCACGTCCCTTGGCTGTATTTATGGTGCAAATCAGGTCTTCAATTCTGTGTAGTGCCCAGCAGAGCATTTCCACAGGTCTTGGCAATCTGGTCTCCATATCCGTTCTTCTTAGTGAACAACGTCAGTGATAGCACCGACCTGCCGCTCTAGGTCTAAACTGACACAGATATATACCCCTTCCCCACAGATCCAGTGTTTTAGTGTTTAGTGTGAAGAGCTTTGCATCATGCTTAGCAAGTGAGCTAAACAGCACAATTAGGCAAACAGATCCAGCCCCTTGCAAATTTTACAAGGTTGAGAGCTTTCAAAAGCACTCTCTGATTATTTAAACGTGTATATCCTTATAGTAATGGATGCGCCTCCGAGAAAGTGTCTTTGTGTATGCTCATTAAATGTTCAGATATTTATGTACAAGATATTAGGTGTGACAGGTGCATCTTAAAGCATTTTTTTAGAAACCTCCACAACACTACATGTGCAGTGTTCCATGCTGAGAATCTGCATCATTCAATGATACACTTGTCAAATCATCTTATGCAATTTTAAATGTTGATACATACAACAGTGTAAATTAAAGGCATGTTATACTGAAGGATTTCCTATAAGGAATGAGAAGGCAGAAAAATGAATGTAAGGTAGAGGTCAATGAATAACTATATGGAGACTGAATCCTCAATTCTCCAGGGTGACTGTAGGCTAATTAATAATTAATGCCAGAACCAGTGTGTTTGAAATGCAGATGTGATAACTGCGGGCTTGACACAGTGGTTCAGAGGAAGCAGATTTGCAAGCTACAGGGAATTGGCAGTCCCCAGTTAACAGGCTATGGCAGCAGACCTGGGTGCAATGCAGGGCCGATGGTTTAGATTAGATTCCCTTCAGCTGCTAATTACCTGAACACACTTTGAAGTTCCTTCCTCTTCAGAACTGGTGAAATGAGTAGTTGGTTCAGTCAGGGGACTTGGGGAGATGATCAAATGGATACACTGAATGGACAGATAAATAGAGAAAGAAAGAAAAGGAAAGAGAGGGGAGATGGATTTTTGGGTATGGAATCAGACACAGTGTCTAACAACGCATTTTCTCAGATTTTTGCCCTTGAATTTACATAGCCTTACATTTATGAATTTGAGAACTGTTTTTTTCTAAAATATCCTTTAAAGCACATAAACATAATCCACACAAATAAGAATTACAGCTAATACTTATATTCCTGCATTGTACATAAAAACACAAATCATTAAAATCTTTTATTGCTTCTTAAAATCATTTATTGCTATAAATTGTTCACAACTACAATGACAATGAGTCACTTACGTGCTCAACAATAGGGGGATGTAAAGTACGGCAGTAAGGATTTCTACTTGTAACATAAAGGTTGCTATAGTTGTATAAATGTATATAAGGACATAGGAAATGTGCCCAGTCTGGCCATATATAGGTGTGCATTTCAGCTGACCGGCAATGCAATGCTGTTTACACAGGATAATGCACACGGAACCAAAAAACAACGTTTTTATAATTATTTATACAGGAGCATTAAAAGGGCTACAGACATTCTTAGATTTAACAACACCCACCAACATTCAAGAATACTAAGAGAACATATTGTCACTAAAACATAATTTTTAGTTGATTACACTTGAATTTCTTAAAAATATGTTACACCAGAACATGAGTCAATGTATACTGTGTCTTGAACCTTGGGTTGACTCTGGCTGCCTTATGGACACTGGACATTGACTGGCCTTCATTCTGACCCCAACAATTATCACGGTCACATCAAGCATAACCTCCATTCAGCCATTCCCAGCCAGCTCCTATTCCAAGTATCCTGGAGACTAGGAATGCCTGTAGCTCATCAGACTGGTTAACTGCCATGGATTAAAAGCACCTGGTTTGTCCAGCAGCTCCTTCCCTGGTATTGTGAGTACTGAGGGTTTGCCTTGCTGAGCATTTGTGTTGTGCCTACCCTGGTTTCACGCCCTGATCAGTTGGTTCATTAGCTCTTTGCCTTTTGTTTCAGATTTGGTGATTTTTCTCTGTGTTAATGAGTTTCTTTAGATCATGGCTTTTGGAATGTGATCGGAGCATTTCTAGCTATAATATTTCTAGCTAAGATCAGGGGCTAAGTCAAGTTTACTGGGGGCTTGACTTTTAGATTTTTATTTTTTTTGAAGGAAGACTGGCATTGGGGCGAAAATACTCGGGGCTATATCCCTGAGCGACAGTACATAATGACTGTTTTCCTTGTGAGCTCCTACTGGCTCTTCTGTCGCAAGTACATGTACAAGATTGCAGTATTTTTATGTTTGGATCCTCTTATCTATTCCATACTGTGTGTGTGTGTGTGTCATGGAGTGCAAGGTGAGATATGCCAAAACTACCCCATCTCCCCACAGAAGAATGAAATAGGCTAGGTTAGAATATCATAAGGCTATTTGCCAAAGTGTTTCATTTTCCAGTTTATCAACAAAAAAAATCTAAGATACTTAGGATGCCCTTGGAACTATTTAATTTTAATTGTGTGTGTGTGTGTGTGTGTGTGTGTGTACAATGGTACCTTGGTTTGCAAGCATAATTCATTCCGGAAACGTGCTTGTAATCCAAAGCACTCGTATATCAAAGCGAATTTTCCTATAAGAAATAATGGAAACTCGGATGATTCGTTCCACAACCCAAAAATATTCATATAAAGATGATTAATACAAAACATAAAATAAAAATACATAAAACATATTAACCTGCACTTTACCTTTGAAAACAATCGTGGATGGTGTGAGGGAGATAAGAGAGAGAGGAGAAGAGGAGGGTTATTTAGTAGGACGATTTTAACTACAAGTAACGGAATCACTGCTATCTGTCGGCTCACTGGAATCTTTTTCCTTTTGTGCGACTTTAACAAGGAACCTATCCAATGACAGCTGCTTTTGCCTCCTTTTCGACTGTTACTAACAATTCAAGGTTTTACTGTCTGTGTGTGTGTGTATGTATATGTGTATGTGTGTGTGTGTGTGTATAATATATGGTTGAATTCAATCAGTTGATTCGGATTCAAATTTAAAATTGGAAATCAGTGACAATGCCAGACGCAGCTGGCAAATTTATGCATGCAACAGAATTTTATACTCATACATAGAATGGTTTTGGTCGACCAATTTTTTGTTTTTTTTATTTCAACAAAACTGTCAGGTGTTTATTAAGCAAACGTAACAGAATGACACTGAAATGTTTAAGGTTCCAAAACCAAACTGCAAAGCAGTGCTGTCTAACCTTCATGCTAGACTAATGCTATATTGTGTTTTGACTTCACCTGCTTCTTTTCAGGAATTGAACCTAGAGCACATGAATGTACATTCAGTTGTCTTTAAGACCTGCACAGCAAAATTTCAGTTTGAGGTGATTCAATTTTCCTGATTTTAATGTTGCTTTAAGGTTAATATAATACACCTTCAAAATGTATCACATTTTGAAAAATATATTTTAAACACTTTGCTTCGCTTCCCTCTTCTCCCCCATACCTTCATGGTTCAGTCGACCGTATTCTGTGCCTTAATTCTTTGTATTTTTGGAGAACAGGAGGGTCACAAGGCACCTTGCTTTTTAACATGGGTGTGAAAGAGAGATGTAAAGCTGTGAGATGAAGCGGTGATAATGTGTCATGCTGTTTATGAAGCTCATTGCATGTGCGGCCAGAATGAAGTCCTATCAATGTTACAACTGTTCTAAAATGCTAAATAATTTAGTTTTATAATTTTCATAGTGTATTTTATTCTCTTGCATAGTTTGTGGTTCTGCAATCCAATAGTGGAGAATGCATTGTCCAGGTCAGCTGAAGAGCTACAAGCGGAAACAAGTTAGATGGGAACTTCACTGCAGCAGAACGGCTTTTGAGAAACGCAATTAGTAGCCACAAACATTAAAGCTGACTACTACTACTAGGCTATTACTGCTGCTATAGTCTAGTGGAAGTAGTAGGCCTAGTAGTATTAGAAGCAGCAGTATTTTTAAGTCTCAATTTTCCCCTTGCAAATTAATAAATTAGCAAATTATACCTTTAATAAGTAAATGACTAAATAAATGCATGTGGCCCATGCCTGCATTTATCTTGATTACTGATAGCTTTTTATTACTTCAAACATTTTAATATATATTTTATACATTATTCAAAATGATAAAACGAGCGATAATATAAATCATTAAATCGTTTTCCGTCGCAAAATATTTTGTCAGTTTAGGTCTATACGATGTTATTTTTTCAGTAAGAAATCTCTACTGCATATGTTTTTTCGAAGCTAGTTTGACCTACTTCACTCTCACTTTTCTTTTTAACTCTACCTACCACCGCAAGCCGGGAACTGCGTAGTTTCCACAAGCAGTCATTAGTACTGTAACAGAACTATTTTAAGAAATAAAAAAACAAAGTTGCCTACAACATATATTTTCCACATTGTTTATATTGAAATTATGCTATATTATATTAAAATGCTATACACCTATTAAAGAAGCACTTTCATAACCACGTTGCCGCCTTTTTGATGAGTGACGGCTATTTCGCATATTCATATACGTCATACTTCGTGCGCTGAGCAGAGGGCTTCTTATTCCACCTGTAGTATAGTAGTAAATTAATACTTGCAGTATTAGCCTGCGCTCATATTTGTTCAAACTATGCGGTAGCATAAACAAAATTCGCCACGCTGTACTGAATGAGCGGTCATTGGATGGATGGAAAGAGAAATAATCTAGGATATATTAATTAAAAACGTTTTAATATAATTTAAAAAATAAGGCGCCAAATCAATGAAATATAGCCTACATGCTTCTGTTAAATAGTTTTGTAGCAGGCCTACTTGCTTGCGGATTTACAGATTGGAGCGAGGGTTTCGGATATTGCAAGCAAAATAGCAAATATACCTATGAACAATTAATGCTGTGCATAACAGACAGTATCTACACATGGATTTACAGTGTTAATTGTCTTTCACTAGGCTGTTTTCAAAAGACCTAAAAAGCATTTAGTTTAGGGAATTTTCTCCATTATAATAAAGTGTGCGAAAATATATATGACGATACGGAGAAGTATGAAGACTCTCGCTCTCAGAATAGAATCGTTTGTCAAATCACTATTACTGTCCTTAAAACAGCAATATAATAGCCTAATTACGTTGGCCTATGTGACTGCAACTAAGACGCTAGTTCCATGGAAGGATTGCTATGACACATCTTTATTCGTTCAAGAAATAAACATGGAACGACAAAGAACAGCTTAGCTACCATAAAAGTAAAATAACAGCGAAATACTTTCTAGCGCTGGTGGAACGGACTGAACACGGCGATTAAGATTACTCCAGTGATAATGATGATAAAGTGCCGACAAGGTGATTTTATCCAGTGCAATCCCACGCAAGTTTACGCTTAGATGTTCAGATCATTTTTTTCCTTTATTTTTGTATGTACCAACATTTTAATTTGGAATGTGTCTTGATGCGCGTGCCAGTATATATCGGTATTGTTGTACATATATTCAACTCTGCAGGGGAGTTTCTAGCTACTGAAAAGATCAAGGTTTGCTTTTTTTTTTTTTTTTAAGGAAGATTGGCATCGATGCTAAAATAAATACTCCGGGCTATAGCCCCGAGTGATCGTACTTAACGACGCCCATGCAACTCTGTATACCTGCACCAAATGTATGTAGAATATTGACATGATTATATTCAAGTAGAATGATCTTCGAATAATAAGCTGATGTTTCTGTTAGAATAAGTGTATAATTCAACTCACTATTACCTATATGTGTACAATGAATCATCTGCCTTTCTAACACATACATTTGTTGATTGATAAATTTATTAGAAATATTAGCAAATTATTAATATTAGGGCTATATCCTGAAATGCTTAGGTCTTGTGTGTCTGTTTTTGCATATATTTTTACGCTCTCTTGGTTATTCTTAAGTAATTGTACAATGGCAAAATAATGTACTATTATAAAAATATATAAAAAATGAGTTGAATTAAAATAATGAATTTGCTATGGGTACAGTATAAAATAAAAGAATCTTGTTTTTTCACATTTTTTTGCCTTCATAATACTCCGAGTCTTAGTAGCGAAAGGTTTAAAAGTGCGTGCGCCCGGTTTTGACACTGAGAAGGCCGACGCCTGTAAGCAAAACCTTTCTACTCTGACTTTCATGCTGTATTGAAAACACCAGCTCAATCCTTAGGCTGCCATCCAGTGCGCGTCTTACCCAACACGTGACTTTTAGATACAGATAATATTTACAGTCTGTTGAAATGAACGGTGTCTTTATTGGAGTGTTTATTTCATTAAAGTATTTTTATCATGCTTTATGACAGGCCTAAATCACCCATCCCTCCATCTTCTAAGCGCTTTTCCTGGTCAAATGAACGTAGCCTATATGCATTAACATCGGTTATTTGTGCATTGCCGGTACTGAAAGGGGAGGTTCAAATAATGCAATTTTAATGTTCAAATTACAATACATTACCTTGAGCCTATGTATAATAATTACAATCATTTTAGCTTTTGTGTTGATTCTTTTAATATACAGTGTGTGCGTTTGTAAGTACTCGCCATCAGAGTAATGTGTGCAAGCCTGTGCAAGCAAATAACGTACAAAAAGTAGAGTTCTTCTGAGTAGCCTATATATACAACAATTTTCTAATTAACAAATTAAGATTTTGCTGCGATGTTTCACCTTATCGGTGGTAATTTTATATCTTGCCCAGCTGCAGAAGTTGTTGAAGTTTGTTGTAACAGTAACGCAAGATACTTTTCATATTGTTTTCTTTGGTGTCCAGTCAGGGCCTTCCCTTTGTATGAGCAGCCTTACTGTGCCCGGTACTGGGATTTGTTGGCCGCTGCAGGCTTTTATTACGTTCTCCATGGAAACCCGGATCGTGGGGGAAAAATGTGGAGCCCGAATAATGAGAATCACCACAAGCGAAGGCTTGAGAGCAGCATCTGTTACACTTGGAAACTTAGCCCATCGAGAGAAGGATAGCAGCAAACCCCCACTCCACATCGCCGCCTTCATCTACTTTCACTTACTGGCTGTTTACATGCTATTATTTACTGGTTGTATGTATTTCAATATAAATAACCTTTTTCAGTACAAAATTCTTGCCAATACATACGCTTATACTAAATAATTTTAACATGACAAATCACTCAAAAAACATGGAAATAAAATTTGAAAATAAACCACTTCCCAAGAGCTTCGAATTAATTAAATAAGCTGCGCACCACAAAAAAAAGTTTCTAAAAGGAGAAGTATATATGTATAACGATAAATATGGCGTACATTTGGATTCTAATTGTCCCTAAATATGCTAAATGATTTTTTACACTCCATTGTATACTCGTGAGTATCTATCAAAAAGATATTTGGATAAACAAACGAGCGATGCAAAATAAGTTCTTACTATTACAGTATAGGCCTATTCCGCTTAACTACACTTTAGTAAGTTCTTGGGAAGGAAAAATAAAACGTTCGTTTTCGTTGAATTCGTAGCTGTTAAGCGATTAAAATTTAAGTTCCCTACTTTTCAGTTGTCCGTTCAGTTTGTGTCAGAGGGCATTGACTCTCAGTGTTAAGGCAACCAGCTACGATTTCTTTAGGTTTTGATAGCAAACTCACCTGTTCTTGTGTGAGCTTCTGCACAATTTCCTCGTGTTCAATGAGAAATGACGCTCTTTGCTGACTGGTGGCTGGTAGCCTTCTTTTATTTATGCTAAATGTATGAAAATGTATGCAAATTTAAATCAAGCTTAAGTTGCAAGCTCTTGTAACATATTTGATGGAATTTAAAACCAATAAAAATACCCGGTTGTACTATTATAAAGGGAAATATAATCACGTACAAAAGTAATGGCAGTATGCATTAGGGGAAATTTTAAATGATATTACCACTTTGAAATTAATTGTCCAATAGCCGATTCAAACTACAATAATTCTATTGCAATATGCATGCATATATATTATATATGTGTGTATGTGTTTACGTCATAATAATAGTTCACTTTCCATTTGTATATGCATTATTTCTGTTTAAATCTATTAATTAAAATCCCCGTTGAATAATTGATATTCCTCCACGTGTTTGAAGTTTTAAAACGGTTTCCTCCTTAAACAATTAATAACCAGTAGCTTTTAAAACCAATACTTACACACAACGAGAGACGTACAATAAAAAAAAGACTTGTTATATGACTGAAATGAAGCATCTGAATTTATGTCTGTATACAGTTCTAAAGAACGCAGCCTATGAAATAAGTCGCTTCCTGTTTTGTGTTAGTGTAGCTGTTTTATCTCCAGTAAGACCCATGTCTGGGGGGGGAGGACAGCCTCGTTTCGCTATTGGTTTCGACCGGATCAAGCTTTGTTCCGACTGGTACAGAGAACCGTCAATTATAAACTGGCTGCTGATTTGGCTCCCTAAGCAGAGACATGTCAAAAGCTGAAGCTGTTCTCTTTGCAACATTTTTACTACTACATCAAGCATGGCCACAGCTGCCTCCAATCCCTACAGCATTATCAGTTCTATGGTTCAGGCAGACTCTTCGGTCATGCAACAAGGGAATCCCTTTAGGAACCACCAGAAGCTTCTACAAAGCGACTACCTCCAAGGAATTCAGAGCAGTGGACATCCTATTAGCCATCAGTGGGTAAGCAGTTTATCTGAGGGAAATCCGTGGTCAGCATCTCTGTCGGGCAGCCCTTTAGAGCAGCAGGATGTGAAACCGGGACGAGAAGACCTCCAACTTGGGCCAATCATTCATCACAGATCTTCTCATGTCGCCCATCACTCACCCCATTCCAATCATCCAGGTGCGTGGGGAACATCCGTGTCTCACAACTCATCTGTAAACACCGGGGGGCAACCGATTAACATTTATACGCAGGCCGGTTTCACGGTCAATGGCATATTGGACCACGGAGGTCTTACGCCTCCCTCGAACTCTTTAGAAGACCAGGGTTTGCATCTGGGAATAAGAAACAACCCAGACCACGCCGACATCGGGGGACACCACTGTCATGACCACTCCGATGAGGAAACACCAACCTCGGATGAATTGGAACAATTCGCCAAACAGTTCAAACAAAGGCGGATCAAGCTCGGCTTTACGCAGGCAGATGTCGGTCTTGCTCTGGGTACTTTATACGGCAATGTCTTTTCACAGACGACCATCTGCAGGTTCGAAGCCTTGCAGCTTAGTTTTAAGAACATGTGCAAACTGAGACCTTTATTGAACAAGTGGTTAGAAGAGGCTGACTCGTCCACCGGCAGCCCCAGCAACTTTGACAAAATTGCTGCGCAAGGAAGGAAGAGAAAGAAAAGGACGTCAATAGAGGTGAGCGTGAAAGGGGCGCTGGAGTCGCACTTTCTTAAATGTCCCAAGCCCGCGGCCCAGGAAATATCCTCTTTGGCTGACAGTCTACAGTTGGAGAAAGAAGTGGTTCGTGTCTGGTTTTGCAACCGACGACAAAAGGAGAAAAGAATGACCCCTTCGGGGGAGCAGCAGACTCACGAGGTATATTCCCGCAAAATAAATACGGACAGTGGTGGGTGCCGCGATCTCTGACTAAAGGACGGGGACTTACCCACCAAGACTGACGGCGACAAAAACGTAGTGGATTTTCTTTTATGTTTCATTTGTAATTTCTGGTGGTGCGATGATGACAATGATCAGAGGCGACTATATAAAAAAGAACTTACCGTTTTCTCACGTCGGGACAACGTGTCCACACACACTGATGTTTAATCTATCTTATAAAGGAAACATTTTATTACCAAATTAAAATATTGAGTCATTGATTTTATAAAGAGAAATTTTGACTGAAAGAATTTACACGAAATTGTGCCCGATGGCATAGGAGAGTGTTTAATATCGGGAGACATACACACACACACACACACACACACACACACACACTTACTCATTTAAATATAAAGTTCTATTTCTTTGTAGCAACGAATAAAGCCAAATTAAATATTTGGGGATATGCGTCCTTCCTGGTTCCTGCACCCCGACTGTGCCTATTAATAACTTCCCAGCGCCTATATACTAGGCGAAGGTGTTTCTATTTAATTACAGTATTTTTGGTACTTCGGGTTTGGCTAGGTGAATGGATAAGGGGTTTTACAGATAGTATTCCGTTTCGAACCAAAAATTTCAAATTTCAGTCTAGCGTATTTATTGTTTAGAGTTCAAAAACTTTCCTCGCTGCAACACTACAGTGAAGCTTTTATAGCATTACGTGGTTAGTCACTTTATGAAACTTTAAACTGATGTCCCAGGCGTATCGTTACACTTATTTATAAGGCATGTTTATCAGATTAACGCTATATGTTATCGATATACGGGAGAAATGTATATTTAAACAGTGCGTCCGGCTTCCTATGGGACCTATAGCATAAACAAGCAAAGTAACACCTTCCAAACAAGGTTTCTGAAATGAAATAACACAGCTTCGAAGGCGTATTATTTGGCTGCAATTTTCTTCTTCTCAAATGCTAAATTTTGAATATAGTTCTGTCCTCGACCTCAATACTTTCGTGTATTTTTTGGTATTAGCACAGAACCGTAAGATATTTTATAATGTAACAGCGTTGGGGTGTAACTCATTATTCTGCCTGAAGTTTTATAAGCCTCAATTCTAGTATTATTGATGAATTTCTTTAATATCTTCCAATTTGCTATTGTACAGTTTTGTATAGAACCTTAAAAATTAATTTAAAAATGCATTATAGTTTAATCATGTATTTAGTGATGTAAAATAAACACTATTTTCATTACAAACTGGAGTTTTTTTTTATTTCAGAAGCAAGTACTTTTTCATAATGTTATCATCAATTTAGCCTAAAATTTTGTTGCAGAACTGTTGTGTGAGGGGGCACGTCCGTTCGTTGATAATGTACCCAGAATTGATTTTTGTCCTCGAGACCTTTTCAGATATGTTTACTATTTCGAAAAGGACAATTTAGCTTAAATTAAAGACTGTCAGTCTGTGTATGTTACGGAGTCACTATGAATGTTTTGTAATCACAGGGACTATAGGAAGGCATTCAAATTAGTTTTTAATTACTGCTATTATTTATTACTGCTATCAATTCCATAAACGTCTCATTTTAACTATGATGAAACAATTTTTAGACTAAAATACGACTAAAAATATAGTATATTATCTTACTCAATTCCTGTAAGATGCATTTTATTTAGGAAAATTAGGAAAATAAGTAATTTTATTATACATTATTGATAGCAGTAGTGTCGGATTTATCAGAGCTTGTGGGAAAAAAAGTATTATTGTTCCGGATACCTCTGCACAAAAGTATAATATAGCAACTGGGATTTGACCGAGTAAGCTTTAAGCGCCAAAAGTTTCAACAGGTTCCTTGGTCAGATATATTAATACGCAAATAATTATTCAATAATAATGCCTTTATTTTTATAACGTATATTTTAGACATTTCGCTATATCCATTAAACCAAACTACAGGATTCTTTCGGTTTTACCCATTGAGTTTTATTACCAGATACAACTTTATTAGTATTCTATTCTATGAAAAGCTGAATAAGGAAATACTGAAATTTTAGTTCATTATTCATTTATGATGCTTCTGAAAATGTATGCATTGTCTGTCTTTTCTAAGCAGTATATGGCTATACTCTGAAAGTTCGCGCAATTAACAAAATTCGATTACTGTTAACCAATAAGCGACCACACGTTTACAGGACTGTAATTTGTATTTAAGTGTATTATACACAACTTTGGCATCATTCCGTGGAATTACACCGGAGAAAAGATTCGATATTAGGTCTAAATTTATATATTAATTATACGGAGAATACTGAGAATTGCAGAAAACAGCATGCACATGAAACACGCAGATGAATAGGTTACTTAACGTAATGCTTCATCTATCTATCTATTCGTTTTTTGTTTCTTTTGTTATAAAATTAATGATAGGCTCATCACTTCAGGCCAATGGGTGGTTAACATTTTACCTCGTACTTTGACACTCCTTATGGTGTATAGATGACATTTTAAACTGAATGTGACAAACAACAGCTGTGGGTTGGTCAAGAGGAACAATCATTTAATGCGTGACATAGTGGTGTTGGCTGCCAACCTTCATTTTTTCTATAGCAAGGGTTTATATTATTTCCACAATATTTTTGTAAGGAAACAATAGGGCCACCTTTGAAACAGAAAGTGACCCCAAACCATTACACTGAAGTAAAGGCATTTCATCTAATTACAAATAAGAGTGCAGCATCAGACATGCTGTTACCATACCACTATATAACAACTGAGAATCCATATAAGCTGATTTTCCGAACTATTTACATAATAACCAAACCAGAACAGAACATGGCATCTTTAATGACACAATCCACTGAGTTGTGGTCAATATCCAACTAACAGGGGTCAAAATCAGACGATAAGCTGGAAATGCAACCAAGGAGACTTCATGGAAACCGGAAAAAAAAAAAAAAATAGAATACAACAAAAAATAAAATAAATACAACAAGTCGATCTGAATGTTGAGGTGGGCAGAGCATGAGGTGGCAGAGCTGGCATGGGCAGAGGGAAAGCGCTGGGCTGGTGTCAGACCTGGATGTCACAGACGTCACAAACACAGTGAGATTATCAAAGAGAAGCAAGACCTGAAGAGTAAATGTAGAAACATAATGTAGAAGAGGGAGGATTAGCAAGATCATCCTGGGGCCAGTCGAAGCCAGGATCCCATTCATGCAGTTTACTTTTTGTTTGTCAGTGAATGACCCCAGATACCAGTGCCTAAGCTCCAAATGGATCATCCACAACTCTATTCAAGTTTTGTTTTGTTACACGTGTTGACGCGGCGTCGACAACGAAATGACCCACTTCTGTTCTATTTGCTGCTTTTGTTAAACCTATTTCCACTGCTGTCCACGAATAAATCTGACATTCCCTTCTTCTTTCCCAGTGTCATGTGACTCTGCTCACCATCCCACAAGGACCGGGTCCTTCACATGTATCACATACTGTTAGCTAATTTAGCAAAGGATTCACCCAAAAATATAAAATCACTAGGCATGTATAAGGACGATCCAAAAACGTAATAATATCAACTGAATTAATAAGCCCACAAATGTAAAGGAGTTGATAGTGCAGTTAGTTTGTAATATATAAAAAATAATAATATGATACTATTGTGCAGTGGGCCCTTCCTTTTTACTTAATCTGATAAGGAGAAAAAAATTACGTTCAAACGATGTGGCACAAAGGCAGGTGTCTGTTCCTGCTGGCGCCCCTGTGTGGGCTGCTTTGCATGCTGGGAAGTGGTTTTTCTTTTTAATTTTACAGGAATAGAATAATAAAACAGATAGAGGTAAGTGATGCCTAAAGTGAATGTGCCCCGAGGCTGGCCCCTCCTTTAGATATCTCTCCAGCTTTTGGGAATCCTGGCCCCTCCTTTAGATATCTCTCCAGCTTCTGGGAATCCTGGCCCCTCCTTTAGATATCTCTCCAGCTTTTGGGAATCCTGGCCGCTCCTTTAGATATCTCTCCAGCTTCTGGGAATCCTGGCCCCTCCTTTAGATATCTCTCCAGCTTTTGGGAATCCTGGCCCCTCCTTTAGATATCTCTCCAGCTCTTGGGAATCCTGTACCTACTCTGTCTACACCTCACACAACCCTCTATGCAGCTCACCTGCTTTGCAAAATTAAAAGGCCAAAGATAAATTAAGGTATTTTAATTGTGAATGAAATATCATGTTACACATGTGGAGTGAAAATTAAAAAAATGATTGGGTGCGTATGAGTTAGAAAAAAACATTTATTTCTCTCAGTTCTCGGTTTTTGTAATTACCAGTCACACCATAAGTCTAACAGTGTATTGCACTTTCTGTAGGACCCCTCAGCTGCCCAGTGAAGGCATACAGCAGCGATGGCCAATCTTACCCGCAAAGGGCCGGTGTGTATGCAGGTTTTTGGGATAACCTGTAGGTCAGCTGTTCAAACCCAGGTGTGAGGACTCCTCAGCCAATCAGTCCTCTAATTAGTAATATAATTAGGGAGCTGCAGCAAAACCCGCATACACACCGGCCCTTTGCGATTAAGATTGGGCACTGCTGCCATACAGCAAGAGGAGTAGGCTAAACAAGGAACTGTGAAATAGGACAGCACAGTTACAAGTGAGCTGAAAAACACAAAAACCATAAAACTGTGGATTACAGTAGTACAGTAAGCAAGGTGTCCCTTTACCTCCCTAAAACTTGCACTTGGTCCCACAATCATAAACAAAAACACTGTGCTTTGAAAGAGACACCATACAGAGATTCAACAGAAAGTGACCATAACGTACACCTTCTGGGAAGTGGTGCCACTCATATCTGCAAACACCAGACGGAGGCACAGAGGAACTATTTGACAATTAATAACCACATGAGAATTGAAGCATGGACTTTTAGACAAGCAGTCATCTGCATATTCGCTGTAGTACCTATATGTTACATCTTTAGTTTTTTTGCTCCATTTTGTTCTCTCACGAAATAACCTCTAATATTATATAATCACCAGAAGAATCATTGACACGGTAAGTTTATGGGAAGTAATTTGTGAGACCGCGTTACTCAGTGGTGTGTCATATTTGCAACAGATCTTTAATCAGTCTGCTAGCTTCAAATACAACCCAGTGCTTCCAGATTAAAGTACAGACCAGAGATTATAAGACAACTTGTATCCAATGTACTTTGTTCTAGTGGAAATAACTATAATAAATAAAGTATGGTAAAATAACATTGATTTTCTGTTACACGTAAGAGCGACACATGTGGGGGATGAAGTAAACAAGCTGAAAGCACTTAGCATGCCTGAAACAGCTGGTATTGACTGTATCTCGCCAATGGGAATGAACTTCCAAATGTGCACTTAAAAGCCCAGCTCACCACATTTGCCTCTCATGAAATCAGAAAATGCTTCGGCTCTGCAGATATAGTAACACAGCAGCTGTTTAACATACAGGGTGTAAATGAGAAATTATACATGAAGATTCCATTTTAAACTTAGTGTGAGGGTTGGAAAGAGACATAAGGTATGGAAGATGGAAGCAGTGATTACTTAGCACAGTGTCACTGATTTTTAATGATCCATCTATCCATCCAGCCATCCATCCATTCATCCACCTTCAATAACACAGGGTCACTGAGCTTTTTGAATGTGTTGCACATATATTTTAAATAAAATGATCAGATGATTGATTGGTGATAGATAGATAGATAGATAGATAGATAGATAGATAGATAGATAATTTTATGTCTTGAATTTTTTTATTTTGTTGATTATATTTATTGCTATTTTTATATGTCTGCATATTTAAATTTTTTCGTATAAATATAAAATTATACTTACTGAAATCTGATTGATCTTATTATGTTCAGAAAACTAAAAGATAAGTGGATGAATATATCATTTAGAATGATCAGAATTCTGCACAGAAAAATAAAAATACAACCTGATTATACATCAATTAAAAAACGGACTTAGGTAACATTTCCAGCAAAAAGAAATCTCAAAGAAAAAAAATGCTAACTAAGAATTAAGTTCTTGGATTTGGCTTCAGTAAATACTTACCCAGCTGTGGCGATGTATAGCTGACCCTGGGAAAGGCTTCGAAATAATACATCTATCCATCCCTTTTCCATACCTGCTTGTCCTATGTAGGTGAAGGCCGTCCAGAGCCTGTCCTAGAATCAACAGGCACAAGGCAGGGAATAACCCAGGATGGAGTGCCAACCCATCACATGGCAACATATAATACAAATAATTATATCAATTTGCACTATAGCATATAATATGTAATATATGCAAATTGTAGGGTATTTACAGCTGAGGAAAATGCTTCTAAAATAAATTACCACCTCAGTGACGTCTTCATTAGAGACAATAGGCAAGTCTGTCTTTGTCTTATACGTACCCATTAACACATTATCTATGCTGCTCAGCTCATTCATTCTGCTGGTTTTATTATCCAACTGTTGTGTCTGCTTCTCTCACACCTACACACATTTTATGAAGCTAATCTGACATCTGACTCCATTAAGTATGACATGCTAATTGGCTTACCTCAAAATCCTGTCAAACCTGTAAAAATAGTAATACATTTTTATCTTTCTTGTGTTACCTATTGAAAGGAAATATATATGGATAGACTTTAATGCATAAATCTTAAATGCATGACATTCATCAGTAGAACATTTGTGTTTCTGTCGCAATATGCTTACCTGCTGTTTTTCACCTCTGGGTAGAATCAGCATCACACAGCATGGTTTCACTTGATTGAGTCGACAGATAGAAGGATCAGGCACTTGGTTCACCCTGCTCCCACCCCCAAATTGCTGATCCATCTCTGTTGTTGGGGGGGAGGGGTGGTATTTGAAGAAGCCATGATATACATGAGCTAATTATAGATTTAACATTCGCTTTAAAAATCGACAGAATGTTACTGTAGTAAAACAATTATCATCTCTCGCCAAGTACACATTCAGAATAAAGGGTACAGCCCTGGTATAGTTTTGTTCCCCGAGATACAAACAACATGAATGTACCCCCAATGGACAAATATATTCCTCAGAGTCCATTTTTGTACCTCCATTCTCTTCCTACATTTATCTACGGCTAGGGTACAGTTAGCAGACCCTTAAGGGTACAGCCCCAACGACAAGTAATTGTAACCTCAAAGGTACAAACCGGTATTTTTTTCTGACAGTGTAAAAAAATAATGATTGTCATTTTCAGTATTAACCACTCCTATCTATATCAGCTATATTATACACCTACACCGGATGTAACCCAGTGATATTCACATTGAATGTGGGATATTGACAGCAGTTGTGGAGAGTTCTGTTCCAATGACATTTTCATACACTGGACATTGAATTACAATGTAATTTCAGCATGTGATCGTCTGAGTAGAGATTAGGAAATGAAAAGCTGGATGCCTCTAAGGGAATCCTAGTCTTTTCTCCATATCAGTAATACATTGTACAGAACACGTCTGTCCTGCAGGGTAAATACTGTCCTCCACAGGTAATGGAACCAGACACCTGTGAACACACAAGGGTTTGCGCTTGGCATCCTTACCCATCCCCCAAAAGGCCATTTGCTTTTCCCGACAGGAATAGTGACTGCTCTCACTGCTCCTAGTAAAGAAACAGAAACAGTTGACCTTAATTTTGTATATAAAACAAAAGAATGCAAGGAATTGCAGACTTTTTTGTTTGTGTGAGCAATAACTTAAAAAGTATTTGAAGGATCTTTTTTGAACTTTGCAGACACATTGTATGGGTAAGGTACTGGGACTGGGTGAATTCTGAGGCAAATCACTGCAGAACTCCATAAGCAACAAAGGGAGGGGTGACTGAATTTGAAGCAGCAGCACTATGCGACAGCAAAGAAGGTTTTAATAGCCTTTAATAAAAGTTTGTTTTTGTAGAGATAGGAAGAGTGTTTAAGAAAGGCTTTGGCGATATTATGGTAATATTTACAGTATTCTGCAGTGCTTTAATTCGGCAAAATATATCTTGGGGGACCTCCCCCGTCCAAGATACCAGAATAGCGTTGCTTTTGACACTACAGTCAAAATTCTGTATACCACAATATAATGTGTGGATGGTATGCATTAATAAAAATTAGATACCGCCCAAGTCTAGTGTAAGGGATACAGCTAGAGATTGCGGGAGGAGTAGTCATTAGATTGGGGGGTGGGGGCTGTACAGGGGATACGTTGTTGTCCTGCTGACAGCATCTAGTTTGCATATGGCATTGAAAATAGAGAAGACCCTTGGAGAATAATTCCAACAGGGGACAGTTTTTCAGTTCTTTGGGGGCTGAAGGCTGGAACCGAACATACTTTTTCTTGCACCTTTGTCTTAGGCATTAACTGCAAAAATGTAACAAACATTACAATAACTTATTGAGTATATTGCTAAATAAAGACATTGTCACTGTCTGATGAAAACCACTTATGTCCACATTTTGATGATTGTGACTTATTATAGATGAAATGTACCCATTCTCCTCTGCCTACTGATAACATTTGACATCCAATTGACCAATGAAAAGATGTTTCATAAAGTAATTTAATTAGTATTAATGTTTGTACTGATTAACATTTGTATTCATTATGGTTATACATATAGGTTTATTTATATTACAGATTTTAACTTTTTAAAGTGATTCTAATTTGGTTCTTTAATGATTTTGATGGGTAGATAGCGAACATCATTGTTAATTGTGTAATATAAAGCAAGATCATTTTGTATTTTGTTGACTCTGACATCTTTGCCTAGCTGACAACAATCCATATAAGTCAACACTCATGAATTCTTGGATTTTTGAAGGAGTGTGTTTTTCAATGGACAACAATGATATTGTGCAGGGCTAAAGTGAAGTGTTTGTGTTCATACCATACATCTGAGGAATGCTGTGTCATTAAAACACAAACACATAATTACATGAAAAAATGCTGTACATGAGACCAGTACAAAAAAAAATGCAAAATTAGCAGCAAATCTTTCGATAGAGTTTGACAATGGAAAGCAAGTGATAAACATGAAAGTTTTACCAGGTGGACTAAAAAGGAAGGCAAAGCAGTTCTTTGACGATTGAACTACATAGATAAACGGCACTGGAGCACAAAGGAAATAGTCAATGATCTTTAATGTCAATATATACAGACCTTGGAAAAAAATAGAATCTCAAAAACATAATGAAATAAATACAATATGATACAATCTGTTTGAAGATTTTTTTTACATTGAGGTCCCCTCTAAAACCATTTTTACCTTTAATTCTCACCTCAGCAGTAATACTGTACCATAAACACATCTAAATGTGCAAAGACCACTATATATCTTATTTGTTTTGACCTGTTGCAATATATAAAAAATAAATAAAAAAAAAGGTTTTCAAGATGAAAAACTTCTAAAGAGGGAAAGACAGTGAGTGTTAAAATCACAGCTTTGCAAGGGTGACATTCTGACAAGCCACGTTGCAAAATGAGTAATACATTTTCTCTCATCTTATATTGATAAGTACTAGAAACACCAAAGCTGCAGTTCCGGAACACAAAAGAAAGCAGGATCATAGTGATGTTAATTGCATTCTGTAAAGTACACAGTGTATGATTAGGAATCTCTGAAACAACGGAACATGAGCTGCAGTGTAAAAACCATCGTTATCGGGGTCGGGTGAAGAGGGGCTGGACTTTGCTTCCTGATATTCAAAATTGAACACACAGTGCACCAGTAGGCCAGTCGCAGTACATGGGACATATGAGCTGGTATTTCAAGCAGCTTAACGCTGATCCAGGGAAAGTTTCTCCCAATAGAGCCAAAGACTGGATTTCATTAAAATTTGCAAACGCTTGACAGTCTGTCTGACCATTCCTCCGGGTGTGCCCTCTCAAAGGGTAATCAGAGTGCTGTCAGATGTGGGCGGTACCCACAGGCCGAGAAGCCGAAGTTAAAATAAATAATCGGTGGAGTTGCCAGAGTGACAGAGGGGTGACAATGGACAGTGAAATAAATAAATTACTTAAGCAAACAAAGCATGGTAAAGGAATTGTCTCCCTATTGGCCACAAAGTTAATTTCTTGCTACATGTCATTGGAGGTGACCTTCTTCATAGTTCTGCGCTGGGCGAGACTCGAGGCTGCCACAGGCTCCAGGACTGGCTGACTTGCCTTGTGGCTCAATGCAGAATATGTTGCAGCCATAGCACCCTGTATAGAGAACAAGAGGCAAACAAATCAGTTATATATTTTAATAAAAAATCCCCTACCCTACCTCTTGATGCGTCTTTAAATATCATAAGCATACTGAGCTGAGATGAATCATGTTTTGACTGTACTCAGTATCTGGATCCATTTCAGAGAGGACTTGAAACTGGGACTGTGTGTACAAAGTCGTTAATGAGGAATGTTAACTAAAAACTAAACCAAAATAACTTGGTCTCTGATATGAAGCAATGTACACAGACAGTAATGGTTAAAAAGTTAATGGATGATATTTACACTTGCTCTTTTATGCGAGGAAACTAACGTGATGCAAGTTCAAAACCAAATTATGTTAGTTGTGCCAGGGAGCGTATGGGTAACCATGCTAATGATGGTGACTCTGAGGAGGAACGGAAAAAATCAAATGTCTCTTTTGCACTGTGGTTTTTAAAAATTACCATAATTAAAAATAAATACAGTAGATACTATTGACGTTGCAGTGATCTCACACTATAAGCACACCTTATTATTTTATGTCAAGATACTGGTGTGAATTTAAATAATTAATGCAGTCAATATTTGTTCATTAAACTTCATTGTGAAGCAGCAACTGCACAGTACTTTTAATCAAAAGAATTTGGTCATATATATTTCAATAACATACAGATGTTGATATATTGAGTTATACACATGTACTAAATATATCAGTTTTGTGGATAACAGAAGTTGTGATTCTAGTATTAAAAAGACCATTATGGCAATTCAAATATCTTTTAAAGGCGGATTTCCTGAGCCAAAACTGCACAAACTGCAACTGAACAATAAATACAACTAAATAGAACCAATGAGCATCTCTAATGGTGTGGATTTTTAGAACCAGGTCCATCATAACAACTGACCTTGACAAGGTGGGGTGCATCGTGTCGCGTGAGCTGGAAGTGCGGAAGCTGGTCCCTGCAAGTGATCCACGGGTGTTTCAGGACCTGCTCGGCTGAGTAACGCTGGTGAGGATCCATGTGCAGCATGTGTGACAGCAAATCCTGCACAGACATCACCACAAAAAGGGGCCAAGGATAACAATGCAGAGAGCAGGAGGCCAATGACACACTTATTATTTTAAATCACAGCCGGTTATTAAAGAACCAAGGTAGAATCAAGAATTTAGGGGTGTTTTAACTGGTTTTAATTCCAATTCGTTCTATGGATTTAACGGGTTTAAGCTAAATTTACATTATTATTACATACATATAGTGAAACTACAATATAATTTCTATAAAACAACACATAGAGCTACAGTATAGCTTCTCAATTCATCAATGGGAAAAATAGGTGATTGTATTACTGAGCAAGAATATTCTCCAGGGGACCATATTCAGAATTGAAAAAGCTTTTCCCAGACAGACTTACTCATTTACATAGCTGATTTTATTCTCTGATTGCCTGGGTCTGTACAAATGCATACTTCTTGTTTTCTACAATTGGACAATACCTCCTTCTTCAAGTTACAGAAGGGAGAACCCTACCTTGGATGTGTCAGACACAGTGTCCCAGTTGCCCCCACTTAGGGAAAACTTGCCACTGCCGATGCGCAGTAAGATTTCCTCGGGCGTATCATTGGGCCCATTGGCAAAAGGGGTGTAGCTGTGAAGGCATTCGCATAGAAAGGGGTCAGGCAGATGGCAACAGGTCAACATCCACAATCTACTTCAGTCCTTGAGGCTGCAAGAACCCATTCAGCATCCATAACCTACCACATCGTCACACAAAAAACCTCTTATAGTATCAAAAAGTCCATCCATCCATCCACGCTTAATCCTATTCAGTAAAGATCATACAGGTAAGGTTACCTGACTTGATGGAAATACAGAACAAATCGAGGGTGTATGTCTATGTGTGGTTGCAATTACATTTGAACTCTTACGCACCTGAATGTTTTAGCACACAGTTCAAGAAACTTAGTCATTAATTCTCTGTTAATAAACAAGTTCACCACATCACCAGTACATGTAGCCAAGACCTTACCCCGCCAACATAGTGTAGAGCAGCACTCCTAGACTCCAGATGTCACAAGCAGCATCATATCCTTGGCGCATCAAAACCTGAAACGCATTAAAAATGGGTTTTCGTAAAATATCATAATCAGTTAACCGGAATCCCTTCACATGCCCAAAAACATTACCTCAGGAGCGACAAAGTTGGCTGTGTAGCAGGGAGTGAGCAACAGGCCGCTTTCTCCACGTAGCTGCTTTGCAAAGCCGAAGTCACAGATGCGAATGGAATCAGGATTCCCCGAGTCGTCCATGTAAAGGATATTGCTGGGCTTTAAGTCGCGGTGTACCACCTGCAGCACAAACAGGACGAGCAGGCTTTACAGGTACGTAAAACAATTTTTAAAATTGATAAAGTTTTAAGAATATTACTTTAAAATAAAAGTATACAGTGCAGTGATTAAGGGAATGGACCAGAAGGATGCCGGTCCTCAGTGGTGACTTTGCTTTAGTACAGTAAAATCCCGTTATAGTGGACTCGCTTATAACGGAATATCGTCTATAACGGACATGTCCGCTGGTCCCGGCCGTGCGCCTTTACGAACATGCAGAGAAAGCATCGGATATAGCGGACTCGCATATAACGGAATGT
>JAODJW010000038.1:2139895-2159792 GCA_026777045.1 Hyperopisus bebe | reverse complement strand
GTGTGTCTGCTGGGGTGTGGCATAAGTAAATGGTGTCCTGTAGTTGTGTTCTGGGCATACAGCAACTCTGGATATAATGAACTGTTTTGTCAGGTCCCTTGTCTGTTATAAATGGATTTTACTGTACCATCGTGCAAGACAATTATCCATATCATGTCTCAGAATTAAAGGACTTAATGCCACCAAATATCATTTAGTTTTATAATTCAGGCAAATCTCACTGAAGCGTGCCTCAAACAGTACATTATCCACTCCAAGAACAGGAGATGACAAAATGAATACCCAGCTTTCATAACTTGTCTGAGTGTTACAAATACATGGATCATAAACAATGGATACTGTCACCCTTACACTGAGTGTGAAACTGCTTATAGTGATTATGGTTATAGTGATCAGCTGCTTACATGGATCAAAAACCTTGGGACAGAATCATTCCTGTACAAAACCTGCTTAGATAATTTGCTTAAAGTAATCAAGTAGTCTATTTGCTTCTTAAACATGACGACATATGCGGGGGGGGGGAATAAAACTGCGATAATTAAAAAAAAAAAAAATTCATAATGTTACAATGTCTTCCTTACAAATACCATAATTTATACTGACGAGTATGATATTTTCTCTCCTACATGTACAAATCTTAACTACTGTATGAATATTATTCTATTTAATAAACTATTCACCAATAAATAGTACTATTTAAGTCTTGCTATAAAACGCATGATATCACACCATGAATCTGTTCTATCATGATTTATATATTAGTACCAAAGTCCAATATAACAAGGAATCTTTGAGAGAAAAGTTCTATGCAAACAACGTTATATGGTCTTAGCAAGAAACACTACTTGACTGCAAAAACAGCTATTCAAGTGGATGATAGTGATGTCCAATGAATTGTTCTTTTGAACCGGTTCTTTTCAGTGATTCAGTCTAACTGTTTTTCAGTTCTCAAACAAATCAAACTTTTTGTACATCCATGCATTGCAGAGGTTGAAGTCTTAGATTCTAAAAACCTCACCTCACTCTCGACCAAGAAGCTTGTTAATAGTCAACTTGATAAGGACTGTGGTCAAAACTATAGAGTTGTGGGAAGTTAGTTTAATGGAGTGATAAGATTAGACAGGAACTGTTTGGACTCATCGGATATGTTTGGCGTAAGCCAGGAAAGGCCTATGACAAGGAGAACACCATCCTCACAGTAAAGCATAAAGGTCTTAGTCCTGTTGTGCAAGATACATATTGCTGCTTCAGGGACTGACAATCTTGACTTTCCATAACAACCATAATCCCAAGCTTACGTCAAAGTCAGCCACATCGTGGTTTGGGTATCAGTCCTAGAATGTCCTTGAGTGGCCAACTCATTACCCATATTCAAATCCCATTTAAATATCTGGTGGGATTTAAAGAAAGCAGAGCGATCAAGGACACCGATGAATATCGGCAAGCTGAACACAACTGCATAGCAGGAAGATTCCAACAGAGAGGTGTCGAAGCTTGTGAGCACATACAGGAAATGTTTGATGGAGGTTATGAAGGATAAAAGATGGTCCACAAAATACTGAGCTTTGGGGGATGAAAAATTATACAAATGGACGTGTAGAGATTATGATTTATTTAATTTAAATCATTAGTAAACTTTGCTCATAGAATCACTCAAATATATTCTTTGTTTACTAAGGCCTTAATTGATATATCTTTATTAAATCTTACTCTCATGAACAAGACTGTTTTGATTGCAACTGTATTAGAAAATGCTGATTCTGGAAAGTGAAATGGTGTGTCAGTATTTCTGTTTTTCCCGTTTCACCACTTTTGAGTATTTGACTATTTGGCATGTTTTCATAAATAACGAAGTAACCTAATCTAAAATACCTGAGCGGTATTTGCTTGCTGTATGTAAAAAGCATGACCGATCCATTTAAATTTTAACTTATAAAGGCCATCTGAAAGTTCAATATCTACTACAGCCTGACAGTGATGAAACAAATAATGACTTAGGTACCCAAATGTGGCTGAGGGACCAACAAGGTCTTCAGGGTTTATTCCAGAAAAGGGCCAAAGGAAAACTTGACCAACTGCCCTCTCAAAATGAATTCAAACTGAAACCATAAAATGTCACAGAATATTTTTGCCGTTTCGTTTTATTTTAACCTTGACCTGAGAAAGCTGCTGCTCCTCTAATGACTGAGCAGTTATATATCATAAGCACTCACCCCTTGACGGTGCAGGTAATCCACTGTCTTAGTGATGATGTATAGTACAGCACTGGCCTCACGCTCTGAGAAGTATTTTTGCCTGAGGATCTTATCCAGCAGCTCTCCCCCCTTCATTAGTTCTGTCACAAGGTACACAAAGCGGCCCTCATCATATGCCTATAACACAGGGGGGGGCGGGGGGTGCCATTAAAAGACAGAGGTTAGTCATAGATGCAAAAAACAAAAATGAAATATGCACTTGGCCACAAGGTGGAGCTGATATTACTACTATTATTACTACTGTTCTTACCAGTAATACTAAAGAAATACTATGTTAAATCTTATTATCAACAAGTAACAGGTAACAAAAACATTTACATTTGCAGTGTTATAATAAATTGGTGTTTTGTATATAAGAATACACGATGGACAGGGAGACGTCTACATACGTCTTTCAAAGTGATGATGTTGGGGTGCTGTCCATATCGCATAAGGATCTCAATCTCCTCTGAGGGATCCCTCTTGCTTTTGTCAATGATCTAGAGTCAAAAGAAAATAAATATTTAATTTAAGCATTAAGTCATTTAAATAAACCAAGAAAGTAGTAATAGCAGTTATTTTATATTTAACAGTATTAAAATAAAATCTTACTCCATGCTAAACCCACAGTTGTATATTTAAACGTGTGAATATTCAAAATGTGATGCAAACAGCCATTCCGCATTCCCTTGTTAAACACAAACATTTGTGGGGCATGATCAAAATTGGACGAGAGATAAAACACATTTCTTATTTAGAGACACAGATGCTAGCCTATTTCGAGCACACTATTGCACATGAATCTTATCCTATTGATATTTACTTGTATAGTAGGTAACGTGTTTTTTTTACGTTTACTTAAAGAAAAACCTTATTTTCCTAATCACTAGCTCTTAAACTGCAACTGATTTGAATGACACTATGGTCACAAAGTAGCATGCAGTAAACGTCACAAACAATGTTAACCTTAACAGCAAACTCCATGTTATTGACCCGGTGGATGCAGCGCTTGCATATGGAGTAGGAGCCCACACCAATGTCCTCTTTCAGTTCATACATCTCTGCAAACAGCGAGGAACTGCCGTGGAGCTGTAGGAGATAAGGCACAGCAAGATGGAGAAGATGCTACAGGAGAAGCAATCTATCGTATGGTCTGGATTCAACTGTAGTGCAGTTTGTGAACCGAAGTCAGCAGAGTTGGTGATCACTAAGGATATGAGACTCGATGCCGAAGTATCGATTCTTTTGATCTGGATGTTTCATTTTGAGAATTGATTCTGAAGTTAAAATAATTTGTTTAGTTGGGAAATGTTAATATTATAAATAGGGAGCAGGACATGAACTGCACCAAGGCAGGGCCATCTGTAGGGGAAGACTGTCAAGGGTACAGACACTAAGCACTAGCAAAAGGAAATGACAGATATACCTGCACACAGACCCCACCGCAACCCCCAGCAAATCTTATCACCAGGATTGAGTTTGCACCTGATATCAGAATCAGGGATACGGACCTTGGTATTGGACGGAATCTCATCTACAGGGTCTCATACTAAGGAATCTCATCTCTGGAGCATGAAACCAAACGTCAGTCTCCCACCACATCATTAGCCTGCACTGCTCAGCTTTCTTCTTGCTGGGTGAGGTGGTGTTCTGGGATGGGGAGGGGTTTCTGAATATGTACCTCTCTCCTTAACCCCCCCCCCCCCATCATAAGGTACTAAGAGCTTCATACATTCTGGTAGCACTGCCGGACATACAGCCACCTGAAATTTAGTCTTAAATACATTTACTTATTTTGTTTTTAATTTCAGCCATATGCACGAGCAGCTGCAAGTTGGAAAGTAGGGGACAGTCTGTATAAATAACTGGCAAAAAAAGTTCACCGCAAACTTGGGTGTTATGCAACATCCTTTATGTAACTGCAAGTGAAACATATGTGCAATCCATCTGTTTTTACACATCAACTGTCATGATGCAGCTTCTTACGCACGACAGCTAGCGGAACTGCAGGTAAAATACAGCCTGCAATATCCTCACTGTTCCACATTAAAAATGCTGCACTATTGCTATAAAAAACACCCTCAATCAAATATTTGATGTAGTTAAAACTACAAACTTCATTTGATCATTGGGTTTATGTAGGTTGGTTTGCATTATGACTATGCTTGATTACACTTTGGCTAGTTGCAGCAGACAGACATGCTTAGTCGGTGTAAGACCTGCACAATGGGAAGGATGCTGATGTGTGCTGAGCTTCTTCCCTCCTCTAGGGAAGCTGGAGCTACAAAGCTGAAGCCTTTGAAGAGCTGGTGTGCGTTGGCACTGGGCGGGATGCCTGGAGAATCTGTGTACACAATCACAAGCAATGCCAATACAAAAAACTGCATGTCGTAAAATCAGTCAGCAGACAGAATTTATTCTTATTGTAGAATTGGCAATCGTGTTGTAGTATTGGCAACTGGCATTTTATATTGTAGTTCTGTAGTATTTTGCTTTATTTTAAACCTTCTGGAAAAGTTATGAAGCAATCATATAAATGGCAACATATAATTAATTTAAAAAATGCTGCGTCAAATAAGGCAGATAACACAGAACAAGCTACGAACCTTTTGGGGTTTTAGCTGTGAATTCTGGGTCAAAGCAAAATGTGTCGTCTGGCTTCCCTGCGGCTGGTTGGAATGGAGGCTGCAGCTCTCTCCTGTACAGTTTCTGCAGGGTAATACCGGGAACGGCACAAGCTCATCTCTATGCCCAGCTTCATCCTCCTCAACTTCATGTACTTAGAATATTCCAGCTTCCTTCCACAACCCAAAATCATGCCGTCAAGTTCAGTCATGGAAGGCCATCGATAAACTGCGTGCTTCCCATTAAACACATTAAACATAAGAGGACAATTGCATTAAAAAAATTAAATAAATCAACTTTACCGTGGACAAAAAAGTAGATTAGGAAAGCAGTAACAAACGATAAGGTTTTATATTATAGTAATGCTCATTTTAAAATATTTAAAATGTATCTGAATTCATCCACCCATTTTTGAACTGCCTAGCCAGTGGAGGTAACACCTGGTGCCTATTCAAGGCAGGAGAGGGAATAAGGGTGGACTTCAGTCTGGATGGTAAGCCTTATAAACTCTACATGGAAACATTAGCTGGACAAAAGACATCAGCATCCAGCATAATTTCTTTCTGTATGCTGAGCAAAATTACCGCAGCTACTAGCTCACTTATAACTATTAGGAATACTCATGATCTATGTATGAGTGGTTAAAACCCAAACTATGATTACTCATCTAATCATCTATGATTACTCACTTATGGCGCTTTTCCACTGCCACCAGAAACCAAGCCGCACCCGACCTATACTTCGAACTGACGGCTTTACATTGCAAAATATGCAAGCTGTAACCAAGCTGACACAGTGCTGCTTACTAGCAGGGCTGAAAGCATGACCAAACTGAGTTGGTTGCATCACCGCCATCTGATTGGTTGAAATGTACATAGTACATTACGGGTTAAATGCAGGGGACACATTTCATTGTTGTGCACTGTGTGCTGTGTTGTGTCAACAATGATCGCTGATCTCTAAATTCTAATTCTAAATAAGTGTTTTCGTGTTTACATCACTGCCGGTCTCCAAATCCGGCAACGCCTTTACCGAGCCGACCCTTCTTCAGTGGAAAACCAAAGAGAGCCGGAACCGTGCCGTAACTAGCATCTCTTTGAGATACGGCTCAGGTATGGTTCGGCTCCTATATCCCTGTGGTACAATGGCTGGTACTAACTGGGAATCATGACACATCCTTGCTGCTCTCCATTGCTGTGTATGGATAGCTGACCATTGGTGAATGGAGAGGTGGGGTCAATCTGATTAAGCTAGTATGTTTCCGGCTGGAGAGGTGGGGC
The DNA here is from genome assembly GCA_026777045.1 of Hyperopisus bebe. Taxonomy (NCBI): domain Eukaryota; kingdom Metazoa; phylum Chordata; class Actinopteri; order Osteoglossiformes; family Mormyridae; genus Hyperopisus; species Hyperopisus bebe. The sequence continues at coordinate 2,153,653 of JAODJW010000038.1, read as the reverse complement.
CTTCTCTTTATACTAGGCTAGTTGCTATTGGCTACTAAGCATGCCTCAGTGAGCCAATTAGCATCTCCCTGGAGCTACCTGGCAGACTGTTACACTTGTTTCGCCAAAGAGGAAATTTACTACTTACATTCCAGTCGATGGTCGAGAAAAAGGGATGCCGTTTGATCTCCTCCACCCCATCTGAGCCTGCTCCTGTGAGATGGAGGACCAGTCTAACATATAAACGATGCAACAAGAGAACTGATGACCAAGCAAAGTAATAAACAGTGAGGTCAACTCTCACGAACCTTCCCAAAATAATCTGTACATTCTCCTAAATGCATATTTTAAATATATCCATCACTGATCTTTATTGGCTTCAGAATATGCAGTTATAAAGACCACCCAGTTTTGGGTGTACCATGATTTAAGTATTGATTTTTTCCATAAGACAGGATTACTAGCGAAGTTTATTTTTATTACTACAGACTTTTAAATAAAGCTCCACAAAAAGAAAAGATAGAACAGAAACATACCTAGACGATTAGCCGGGTTCCTCTTAAACAACATTCTCAGAAGACTCTGCGCTTCCGAGCTTAAAAACTGTGGCATTCCCAGTTTAGCTCTATGGACCAGAGAAAGGGGAAGTGCGTCAGGGTCATTCTTTGTGAAACGAATGAAACGTATGAAAGGACCATCGCACTGCTTACTTCAGAATCATGTTCATGGTCTCATTCCTGTCTTTGCCTTGAAATGGCAGAGTACCCGTCAACATTTCAAACTGCGAAGGCAAAAGATAGAGTTCTATTAGCGCACACTGTACTTTGCAAACGTCATAGGCTGCCAATATACCCATGTATTTGCTGACTCAACCATGTTTGGCTAATCAATACCCATCATAAATTAATTTAACTAAAAAGGCAATTAAGTGAGTTGGTTCTGAAATACAATTGATATCAAACATGGAATGGCTGAGGTGCCTCTGAGAAAATTTTTGGGAACTGGTGTTCATCTAGTCAACATAAATAAAATAAAATAAAATAAAATAAGTAAATTTTTGAGGAACAGAAACATTGAGGAAATTTGCACTTGCTATCCAGATGAACAGTTTTTAACATTTTCTTCTACGCTCCAAGACATTTATAGTACTGTTTACATGTCTCATTACAAAAATGACGTATACTACTTTCTGTGGAATGACACAACATTGTACGATCTGCTGGTGCTAATTGTTATCTAGATGTGAAAACTGATTTGGCACCCATTTATTGCTGTAAAACTATATAAACAAAAGATATTTAATTCAAATTTAAATGCAATATTTGTACGATGAGAGGCCTCAGAGGAAACAAAGCAAAATAGCAACACAGATATTTTAAATATAATCAGTGAAGTGCAACTATGGTTTTCCGGTATGAAATACTTACTAAGGGGAATAACGATAGAGTCTAATAATGATTCAGCTCAATAGACTGTTCAGAGCTCACGGTTCAATACACTCCAATACACAAAATATTCAACAAATTCAGCCTGAAAGCAAACTATGATCTGACAGTTCTTATTAATTCTTTTTTAGGCTTGCACATTTACATTTAATTTTTTTCTTGCAGTTTTTTCCCTTATTTTCCAGTGCGAAAGGCAAAAATCTCAAAGCAAAACTGAGTTTGTCTCTTGCACCTATATCATACTGCAAAATATCATGTAACAGCACATTGTCACGCTCCTAGAAATAAATTACATCTGTTTTTTATTTATATATTTATATAAATAAAAAAACCATATAATACCCAGATATAAGACCTCTCAAAACCTTATATGCAGCTACAACACTTACCATTAGAACCCCTAGGGACCACCAATCAGCACTCTGGGTGTGGCCCCTTCTGTTCACCACCTCAGGGGCCATGTACTCCACAGTGCCACAGAATGAGTAAGCTTTCCTATCCTGATCAACTGATTCTTTACTAAGCCCGAAGTCTGCAACAGAACCACAGCATCATTAGTCAGATAACACACTTAAGAAAAACTGTCTACTGAGCAATTCACGTGTAACATGTTAAATATCTTAGCTACCAAGAGAAAATCTCATCCACTGCTTTTCATAGATTGTTTTTAAAATATACATTCAACTTAATGATGTTTTATGTATGCATGCACAAAACACAGCACCCCACTAAATCACAGATACATAAACCACGCCTACCTGTTAACTTGATATGTCCAGCTTCATCAAGCAAAATGCTGAAAATTAAAATCAAATTCTCCAATACAGGTACACAAAAACATTCACAAATACAAATACAAAGCACGTTACTTAATAAAAAAAATCATAAATATATATTTGTTTCTACTCTGAACTTAGAAATCTTAGAAATTATACAAAAGTTTATTCTAGCTGAACAGGTATAATGTATGCGTTAAACTGTTCACATTACAAATCAACAACTATTGAATATTGCCCATAAAAAGCATAAATAGGCAAACCGATTACAATCAACTTGATGTGTGTGATGTAACTGAATTCCACTATTCTATGAGTGGAGACGACTTTCACACTTATTGTGGAAGGTAACATGAGGGGTCTTTTGGGTAGGGGTCATAGGGAATGTGATACTTTACTTCTCTGGCTTCAGGTCTCTGTAAACAATGCCTAGGTTGTGAAGATGGTCCAACGCAAGGGCCAGCTCTGCAAGGTAGAATTTCACATCCTCCTCTGTAAACATAACCTAATAAGAACTGGACAGATTTACCCTCTGATCTCTGCTCACACACACAGACAAGACAAAGAATTTACAATTCAATGATTTCTACAAATGTGGAAAATTAAGTTGTTAAAATCAGTACAACAGACAGATATATTCAAAACGTTATGAATGTTCACAGTAAAATAAGAAAAAAAAAAATCAGTAACACTCTTGACAGTACTAAGAGACATTTGATGGTTTACAAGAAGTATTGTCACAAAAAGCAAGAAAAAAAAAACCTTATACAGGAATATTTAAACCACATTTAATTAGGTGTACTGTAAATTATCTACTGTTCAGCCTATTAAAAGTTATTTTTTTAAGTCCACTGAAATGTGCAGTAAAACTGAAAGATGTAAAGATATTATGATTCAATACTGTAGTGCAAGTTACAATGGTAGATCATTCTGCAATTAGCAAATTGTGACTCGCTTCTCAAAATGATTGTTAGTAAAGATCAACTATGTTTTTTTGCTTCATTACAAAATAAATATGAAACAGCACATTTCTTTTCAGTAACGGAAGCTCAGTAAACAAAATAAATAAATGGAAGAAAAGACACGATAATCAGGTGATCTTAAAACTACACAACTTCAGAAAAAAATGAATTGTTATAGCCACAATATCAAAACAATGCACTTATCAGTGAGTTTATCACAACCGGAAAAGCCAAACCTATACATTAGTGGGCATGGTACCATCCTTCTAAAAATAGACAATAAAATGAAAAGTGAATAATGAGCTTACCTCTTTGGATAAGCGAGTAAACACATCTCCACCCCTGAGAAAATCCAAAATCAAATATAGCTTTCCTTCTGTCTGAAAAGCTGTAAGATAATTATACCTTTAAAAGGAGCAAGAGATGCATTCTAACAATTCTAATGATTCTAACACTGTTTCATGATTGTGTGCTTGAATGGTACCAATTAAGTGCAAACTTTTTAACGGACACAGGCAACAGAAGTGTTTGGCCAAGTATAACTATTAAACAGCAAAACTAAAAATAAGAATACTAAAAACATTTTGACGACGGATGTATATAAAAAAACTCTTCAGAGCACACAGAAAATATATAAAATCTAAACACTAATGGGGAAGTAAACAACTCACCATAGTGCAATTTTACTATAAAGGGGTGATTCACTTCTACTAGAATATCTCGTTCCATTTTTGTGCGAACACGGTCTCTAACTGTTGAGACAAAACATTTAAATGTTATACACGTAAATACAGATGTTCTTCGTAACTTTTAATCCTATGTGCCATTAAATAAAGACTTCAGGGGCTCAATTTTTAATATAAACATTAGTAAAACAGCAATATGCAAAAAGCTATCACTCAGGAAATTACCAAGAAATTTAAATATGTACTTGAATATTATTTGTGCTGTAAAACAGATAATGTCACTTATATATCTGAGGAGTTAACAGAAAAATAAATATTTTTCCAATTTCTTTATTAGTTTTAATGGTGAATAGGTATTAAGCCACAAATTAAAAGAAACAGCACCAGAAAACCATCTGGAAACCTAATGGAATGGGATTTAAATTTTCGGTATAACAGTAATGTTAAATCAAATAACGGTACGTTTTTGAAAATTAATAGTTTTCCCATTTTGAATTTAAATGCGAAGAAGCTGTTGTTTATTGCACATTTCATACCATTTTGCTAGACAAACCGCTACAAGTGTACACATACACTGACATAAAATGATATCATAAAGGACACAAACATGCTGATACTTTTCTGGCCAGACACACCTTTTAAAGATGCTTTCTTCAACACTTTCATTGCATAGAGTTGTCCAGCATCTGGACCGATGACCTTTCGGACAAGAAATACCTAAAACGGAGGAGCATGCACAATTCTATTTAGAAGTTAATTAAACATAAGTCCAGTGTAATGAAAAGATAAAAAGAATAAAAGATAGTAATCTCCACCATATTACAATTAAAGCCTCAAAGTTACCAGTGGCCACTTAAAACAGCAAGCAGCCATCTTAAAGTTTTATTACAATAGTTAAAGAATTTCTTGACAAATACAAGTATGTTACATAGTATGACTTCTAGAGCTGTTGCGATCAAGTTACCATGTAAGTGTGATTATATGGTGCATGTGCAATAATATCCAGGGATTTAGATGACGGGTGAAACACGTTTCCGGACGCCGGCTTTTCGGTACCATACAGACGTTTACTTAAGCCGACAATTTGGCAAGCGGCTTAGCAGTGTGCCTAAAATGTTAATGAGATGCTTACTGTGATGCCCATAAGAGTCTGACTTATGGGCATCACAGTCGCGACACCCCTGATTACTTTAACCCCACCCATCCCTCCTTACGTCACACGCAGCGGGACGCCCACCTTTCCAAAGGAGCCCTGGCCTAGCACTTTGAGTAGCTCGAAATGAGAAGGATCTGCCTTCTCACAGCCCTCCTTCACATGATGGGTGATGGGGATCTCCTTGTAGGCACCATCATCCTGTGGAGATATGGACACCACATACAATTTACCTTCACCTGCTAAGTACAGGTTCCATGTACATCTCCGTATCCCACAGAATGCACCCAAGAACCACTCACATTATTACGAGATCCTAATACGACTCCAAGTCAGCAGGGAATTAAAGTTAAATATAAACCAGTTCCACTGAACACATTTTCTTAAATTTTACCTACCACTCTAATCAAGCAAGCGATGGAATATGGATTACAAGCAGGAATGCACATAACTGGTACAGAATTACACATGCACCTAAGAAATATCTTTTAGTAAGAGTGCAAATGCAAACTTATTTTATGTGCATTTATCCTACTATGACAAGAAATTACCATGTAATTTAACCTTAATACGACAAATGAAATATGAGTTGGCTGTATAAAAGGTTAAAATGCAAGCTAATTTCTTCTCATAGCAGCACAATTGCAGATAAAATAAGTACATATTTCTGTTACAACAGACTAGCGCGTGTATCGCTTACGGCAAATGCGTGCACCATTGTGTACCATTACTTGTGTGCATTTCTGACAGTAGGTCACTAAGGTCTCAGAACTGCCTGAAAAATAAGTCTGGTTAATTTGGGTTCTTTAAAGGACATCAATACTGCACCATTCCAGAAGATGCTCCTCAGAACAGCAGAAATCAGGAACATGGGGTTGTTAGGGGGCAAATAATCCTGCATTATTAATAGGACTATAACAGTGATAGAACACTGCTGTGAGTATAAAATGGTCAACAAAAGAACCCATAAAAACAAAGGACTAGTAATCAGCTTAGCAGCAGGAAGGCCTCTCTCACAACAGCCAAGCACTTAATTAGCTGAATTATTAAACAAACACATTCAACATGCTAAATGCAGGATCTATGGTTATAAACAGTGGATCAGAAGTTCCTTAAAATTTTACTAGAGATCCCCACCTAGGGCTGCCATTATCATTAAATTTTGGTTGGCGATTAATTATCATACTAATAATTGTGAATAATGATTTAATTTAACGATTTAAGTCCTTTCCTGTTCATTTTATAACACTATCAGCCTAGAGGTAGTCTAATGATAGTTTAATAATAAATATACACCTAATAAAGAACTTCATGTTGAGTATTGGAACATAAAAATTGCACTTGCCTTTTATGCTTAGTAAACAAAAAAAATGTACAGGGCTGATATGACATTAACAAATAAGAACTTAAACGCTTTGAGATAAAGAGTTTGTGTTCTCTTTTCCTGATCCATAGCACCCACCCGATTTTCTCTCACGTCTGCACCTCCCAATCCACTTATGATTAGCAGTAAAACGGCAGGATATTTGCTACATTTAGCAAACGAAGCTGGACAACTTATTGGAATTAAGGTAGTTTGACGTAAATATAAGTGAACAAAAATCCATTTAAACTGGGGATAACCTTACAAGTTATCCAGCTAAGCAAGAAATCCAGCTTTGGGAAACATGACCCCTGGTGTTCATGATCTGGTTAACATCTATTTTCTTTGCTTGTCATTTTAAGCGTTCACTCTTGTCATTTATTTCCAGTTTTTGGGTCAATATTATTACCTAAATATCCCATATCTGAAATGTTTACTCTAAAGTGAAATATAACATTTGGTATTTTCTGTGTTTGTTTCAGCCATATTTATATGCAGGGGTGCACATAACTGGTATGCAAGTATGCATTTGCAGTATATGCAAATTAGTATTTATTTTATGTGCATTCGCGCTGTTATGACAAAGAAATCACTGTGCATTAACTTTTATATTGCAAAGGAAGTACATATTAGCCACATAAAGGTTAAAATGCACAGTAATTTCTTGTCATAACAGCACAAATTCACATAAAATATGTAAGCATTTGTGATGGTACAATGTGTATCGCTTTACTGTGAATGCGTACTTGTGTATCAGTTATGCGCACCTGTTTATATCTCTCCAAAAGTGGAATCAGAAATAAATGGAAAAAAGAGCATACACATTCGTCTTTAATTTACTGACTTTGCTGCAGCATAATACAGGCAGCCGTCAGGAACATATAGTCATCCCACTGTAACAAGACGAATAAAAAACGCACTCAGACACAAGTGCATGTGCTATGCAAAACACTCACACGACAAACAGAGAACACAAAGAATTCAAAATCTGAATATCTGGCTGATATTCTGGGCTGGTGGAAATCACGTACAAGCAGCCTGTTGTGAACGTTAAGTAGTGAAAAGAAATACTAACGGGATCAGGCTGGGTCACGAGAGTTTTGTGAAGCGAAGAGGTACAAATCGGGCACCGTCGTAAAATTTGCAATGAATTGTAATGCTGCGCACGTGCAGACGTGCGAGGGACTAATAGAGCAGGCAGTATGCATCGGTGCAGAAATGGAACTAGATGATGTCATTAAACAAGCACCAGTCAAAAATTACAAGGTAGAAAATGTGGAAGTAGTGAAAGAAATAAGGCAGTTCTGTCTCATCCAGCTATTCTTATACAGATGAATGAAGAACTCGGAGTTAGCACAGTTCTCATAACAATAACAAGGTGTTAACAGATGTGGTCCGAATTTAGGGTGTAAAGATGCATCAGGATGAATCGATTATTAGGTGGCAATTCAACTGTGTTGATCTGTAACATCAGAACTGATTTTAGGGGGCAAAATTCTCCTTAAGAATACTACTATTTCTGGGTTATTTGATTTGCAGGTAAATGCGACATGCAAAGTTCATAGGACAGCAAGAGATGGTTCATTAGTATTCATAAAGGAAGTGCAACCAAATGACTTTTATGCTACGACACTTTCACAAACTGGCCCGTTTTGTAGCACAGAGCACTCGCAATAATGGTCAAGGTAATCTCTGGCTAAAATGCTTACCTATGGTAATGGTCAAGACTCTCAGGTAGTCAACTAGCTAGCTAAACAAAGAAGTAATAAGTCTCATTTATACTCAACATAAAATACATAGACGGATACAGACTAGGCCTTCTATTGGTACTCTGTGAGGATGTGGATGGAATGGAGCAGTACCACTGGAAATAATGGGGGCAGTGTAGCAAACAGTTCAAAAGAGACCTTATGTGAGATATGAAAAATTTTGAAAAAAGCAGAAATTTCTTAAAACCAACTGTGCGGTTTGGTGCAGAATATTAGACATTTACATGAAGTTACTCCGCCCAGACGCAGAGACAAACAATTATCACAGAACAGCTGGGAAGACACTGGACAGGAATTAAATGCCAGTTGGACAGTAGTGAAGGAAAAGTGAAGGTCTGTCACATTACTTTTGACTCTCCTGCCCTCTAGTGGATGTGTTGTTTAGCATCCATGTCAACGTCAAGGGACGTATGGAAGCATGTGGACAGTGACAGCCCCTGATTACATCATTTGAAATGGAAATGCTTATTTTCGTATGTAAAGGACGCACAAATGAGCCTTTAGCCATAAAAATGCACAAGATATTGATTAACACATTGGTATAAGTTGATATATATTAAAAATACATATCAGTATAAGTTCAATGTTTCAATCTTCACTTATATCGCTGGCTGATATCCAAACTTTATCAATATTCAAAGTTAGTGGCACCAGACCTAAAAACATAGCTATTACAATACTGGAGATGATTCCACTGGACAGTCCACCATTTTCCAAAGTGGAGGGTGAGGAATTTAGAGGTCTCAAAGTACCGACTTGCAGCATGTTTATAATTCAATAAATCTGGCCCGGAGATCGATATTGTGTTTCACACAGAATAAAAAATGACGTAATCTGTCAGCAAGCCTGGCATCCCCAACAGCCATTTTGTCCTCTACAGTTCAGTAGTTAGCCGTTTGACAGTTTGCACTGCATTGTTCTCTCTGAGTAATAAGAATTAATGTTCTGAGATTCAACTTTCTTTGTATTGCATTAAAAGTATGAGATTCCGAGGGCAATATTTGTGAAATTTTTCAGTGAAGTTAAGAAACATTTGAAATCAGGTAATCAAAATAATTTAATCGAATTGTGATAGAAATTTTGTAAAAATTCTGAAGCAGTGAATTGTTCCCTCAATAGTGGTAATCAAATTCATTCACCTAGCAGGCAAGAATTTACACCCCTGGTCAGAGCATAACCATAGTATTCTGTTTCCTTGCAGTGAATAGCTGCTATTAGCTGGTGTCAAGAGAAATTTACAAAATGCAACAAAAAACAACTAATGGGAAAATAAAAATCAATACAATATCATATACTCTGTGCAGTGGGGAAAATGCCTTAAACTTCACCAAAGGACTGTTAATCTAAAAACCCTTATGTCTCATAACATCCACACTGGTAGACAATGAGAAAAACAGCATAATGCCCCGATTTTGAGAAAAGATGCACAAGAGGCAAATATATTCAGCTACTAATAACATGAAACTGAAGAGGGCAAGACATTTGACTCACACAGTGCAAAAGGGATTCCCCTCCCTCCATCGGATCATCCATGATCTGGTGTCCATTCACCTAAAAGAGAATAAAAATGTTGAATGAAATGCAACACAAATGAAAAAATGTAGCAGAATCACTCAATTTTCAATGAAGGTGTTTAACTAAATATTACTTTAAACAGCATAAAAAAATGTTCTTCCAGCTAGTATTTGAAGTGCTTTGTCTATTGAAAACCATTAAAGATTTGGAGAGGAAGAAAAGCACCAAAGGCAGTGACAACACAAGTGCTTCCTTCCTTATTAAGGTACAAGACGCAGAACTAGCTGTTGCAGACATTTTTGTAATGCAGTACAATTTCACCATTTATTCATACTTTTTACAGTAAAATGATCACTTTTAAATGAGATTTACAATCATAACTGAAGTGAAGGATTTTGTAACAGGCCATGGTAACTAGACAGCATTGTGCAGTGGGGACAAATGTGACCATAGACACACAGCCAGGTCACCCTATAGCCCTATCACGGTCCTCGAGGTCCACGCACTGCTGGTTTTCCAGTCTTCCTTTACCTGAGAGCCAGGTGTGAAGCCTCTGACCAATCAGCATCAGTAATTATCACACTAGCTACCTGGGAGACCTGAAAACAAGGCCTGGATTTGGAATTTGAAGAGCCCTGCCCTATAGGAACACAGGCAATCACTTAGGGTGCCCTTTCGCTAGGGGGAGCAAAATCTCATCTAGGGCACCAGAACACCCAATGTTTGTGGCCCTGCATAAACATATAAAAACATCCCCTTCTCTTTTAATAGAATTTCTCTTAACCTAACATTCTTTGTTTTTAATCCAGGACATCCGTTTCTCAATTTCTCCTTATTTTCCAGAGTTTCCAGAGTCTTTTGATGCTGGCAAAGCCATGTACTGTAATTATATAGCCACATTATGCTGCAGCACATCAATTGTACTTCTTCAGCATGGGTGGATAAATAACTATTCACCAAACCCTGCTGTCTTTACAGAAAAAAAATGTGTATAAACACCCCTTAAATTGAACCAGATATTTGGGGAGCTATTTTTGAATTGAATTACTCGTATCAGAATTGTCACAACATTAGTCAGTACTTTTCACAGCACTTTAAGTTCACGCTACAACATACAGTGATAGCAGAGAGTCTTGGGACACTTGCTTACTAAATTGTTGGTTTCATAACTAAAGTCAGTTGGCGAGCACTGCTTAACATATCTGCACATGTGTTCCGCACAGACATTTCCTTTTGTACTGTCAGTTTTTTGACTGACTCATTCAGTTCTGTTCTTGCCATTTTGCTGTTTATTGTTATTGTAGTCACTGGCTCCCAAAGGGACACTAAACACAAATGTTTGGTGTTTTGTTATTGCAAAGGTGTTACCAATTAAAAAGCACCCAAATGAGACTGCTTGCAAATGATTTTTTAACTCAGAACAGTACTTTTAGAACTATAATTTTGGTTTCAATTTATTACTACTTGAAATTAATGTTTTACTTTAAACTACTGGTTTTAATGTGATATGTAAACAATGAATGTGTCTGTGTGACATGTAAACAAATGAATAAAGATTTTTAGTTAAAAAAACCAATACATTTGCAATATTTTTCTGAAATAAGCAAGCACTTTGTCAGCACTGTATTCTTTTTTGACAGCCTTCGTTTTCAGCAGTCTGCCTCAATTCACTTGGTGTTTATGGGCAACACAATGTTCATATTACAACTTCAACTCGTCAGCCTGTAATAAACTGTTTACGAGTACCAGCCATCAAAAATGCATTTTCATTGAGATGGTTCGAATTTCACAATCAGAAAATTGTGCCACTGAAATAAGATGTACTGTATCATATTTAAAAAGTTAGAGATAATATAGCTTGCAAATTAGATTTCATTAGATAGATTTCAGCACATATGGACAATACATGGCCTCAACACTGATACAAGGGTATTTCATTATATATTGCAATCTTTTTTTTAAAAAATAAAAATAAATTAAAAAAAACATTAGTTTTGCCCCTGAATAAACCAAAAGCACCCCCACCCCATATCTCCAGCACTGAAAATACAAAAATATTGAGAAGGGGACATTGTATTTTCCCTAAATCTCATTAATAGGCTTCAAAACATCACCAGTACTAATTTATGCAAATGTAAAAGCTGCAACCTCTGAAATGCTCAATACAATGTCAATACAATTAACCCACACCCCTGCTTACGCAAAAGCATCTCAATGAATTCCAATACAGCCAGTCATTTGAAAGTGAATTAGCATGCTATCTTTGTAATGTAATGCAACATTCAAAGACTAGTCATATTATTGTGCATTGTTCTATCACAGAGGAACTACATTTTACACATTATCACAGGAAAGGACTACATAGAAACAATATGCTAACACTGGCCATTGAACTCAGAAAAAAAACATGGAGAGGATATTAAAGTCAAATACTGAGGTCTTGCAGAACAGATTGCAATGTTAAACTCCCTCTTTCAGTTATTTCAGTTATTCTTCTTTGGCTGCTCTTTAGTTCAGAGATAACAGTGCACGATTCAGAATGAGCTTAAGTCCAGCTTAAAATCATCCCAAAGTGCATTCAGAGCTGTCACACAATTACTTCTAATGATCAGGAATGGTAAAATTAACGGAGAAGAAAAAAAAAAAAAGAGATATTCCATTTATCCAAGCATCAACAGCTAATGTTTTAACACTTAGCTCAGAGAAAGTAAATGGACAAATCCTGTACCCTACGAAGGAAAACAGCAGCATGTGTGCACGTATGTACAAGAGGGCTGGGGGTGTGATACTGTCAGATGAAATAGCAGCAAGCCACAGCAGTGGCCATCAGAGTAGAAGAAAACCTCTAGCAGTCTGCTAGTGATAGACTAGTAACTTAAAGTACTTCAGTGACGCCAGGGGGAAACTGCATACATCAGCAAGAAACAAAGCACACTGGTAGAATCAGAGTGGAAAATATAGACAAAGTACAGACAATACAATGACAGTACAGTAACAAAGTCGAATAAAATGGAAGAAGAAATGTGAATGGGGGATGTTCATATGACGTACCAGGTAAATATATCATAATTATGAAAGGTGCTACCCATCTGAAAATGCTATTCTAGCGCGTGTTACTTCTGTGCGTGAGGGCTGACACGTCTGGGGGCACCAGACAGGTACAGATTGCCAGTGCAGCTTTTTAGCGCACTGTGGTAGAATGAGCTTAATGGCTAAAAGATTCACTGAGAGAACATTCCATGGATAAAAAGGGCAGAACTCTTTATTGTCCTTGAGTTTTGCTACTATCCTCTTCTATTCAACTGCCTGCAGTGGGTCCAAAGTCAGTCCTGCTATGGAGCTGACCTTCCTGATAAGTTATTCAAGATGTTTAGCAAAGCTTTAATCGCGCAGCAGACCAGAGCTTAGAGAAGTACATTAGCCACTAAGGACTAGTAAGACATCTTCAGCAACCTGGTGCACACATCAAAAGACCTGAGGCTCTTCAAAAACTCATTTCAGGTCTTTCTTGTACAGTACCACTGTGTTGTCCACCCACTCCAGTGGGCTGCTTAAGTAGTCCCCAAGGTACTTGTAACCTCCACCACCTACACCTGGATAGTGACTTGGCTAAGGAGCTCCTTGCAACACCAGAAGTCCACCACCAATTCCTTTGTTTTGCTGATGCTGAGCCACAGGTTGTTCTCCCTGTCCCATTAATCCACCACTAGCCTCCTGTACTCTCATCTCTATTGTTGATGCACCCAGTACTTGTAGAATCATCAAAGAACTTCTGTAGGTGGACATAACTGGTGTTGTTGTAAATATCCAACTTGTAGGGGGTACACAGGAAAGAAGAAAGGATGGTTAACTGAGGTTAGCACCTCTGTTACCTCCAGCAGATGGTGGATGGTCACTGGGGCTCCTTGGCACACCAACTGTGGACCATGTAGATCAGAGCACGTTCTACACCTGTGTGCACCTGGGAGGCAAACTACAGGGGATGCAAGTAGTCTGTGACCAGGTGTCAAAGCTGTTATAGTACCAGCCTCTCAAATATCTTATTACGCATCATGAAGACATAACTGCTGATAGTGTGACCAAACCAAGGTAGTTGCATCACCACCATCT
>JAODJW010000038.1:2117947-2132040 GCA_026777045.1 Hyperopisus bebe | reverse complement strand
TCAATCAATCAATCAATCAATCAATCAATCAATCAATCAATCAATCAATCAATCAATCAATTTATCTATAACCTTGTTACCTGTGTTATCCAGTTTCCTTGTTTGTTACTTTATCTTTCTTGTAGTTAGTTCTTGTTTTCCCTGTTGGCTTTCTGACCCCTCATGGTCCTTTTATTTTGTGCCTTCACTGTTATGTTCAGTTTTGTTAATAAACCCCTTTTGGTCTTGGAGCTGCAAGTGGATCCCCTTTTTCCCTTTTTCCCGCCTACACCATGCCCCACCATAAAAGGTAGTTGCACAATCAAATAAGATCTTTATGAAAGTTAATCAACATGAGACAATTTCATTCCACCTTTTCACACCACCTTTTATTGATTAACTGTTGGTTATGATAGGTCTACAATGAGTTAAGTTTACATACAAAGTCGTACCGTGCTACGCTCACCGCTCTGTGTTTTCTCATTACTTGTGGGTGTGGAAGTGAGAGTCTGGCTGCTGGAGCGGGAGTTGAGAATAAACCATTTTAACGGAGGGTAGGGGTTCTAGACATAAAAACTGTAAGAAAAAAAAAATAATTATGTGATGAGATATATTAATCATATGTATTTTTGTAAACTAGCCATTATACAGTATGTGATATTATTGAGGGGGATCACCCCCCCCCCCCATCTTAACATTCATTATCTATGCCTATGGTGTGAGGCATTGTCCAGTATAGAGCAAATCTTCTTGAATGTTCACTTTTGGACAGTTGTTTCAATCCCCAGAACAGAGACAGCCTTCTTAATGAGTTTACTGAGTTTAAGCCCCTTCTTGAAACATTGTTGCCCCAACACACCACAGACTGGTAGAACTGTTGTAGCACTGACCAGCCAAAACTCCAATGGATCAGGGTCTTCTTAGGATGTAGAAGCAGCCCAATCCACACAGTCCACTCCAGCCTGTATTCCAGGTGCACTCCTAGGTAGTTGGCAGTTGGATTATGGATTATGATTATGGCAGTTGGATTATGGCTGCATCATCAGAAATTTTCAGGGTATACAGGGCAAAGGAAGGGAGACTAAACCATCCCCTGGGTGCCCCTGTGTTGCTCACAGCCGTGTCAGAGACACAGCCATGGAGTCTCACAAACTGTGGTCTGCCCGTCTATTAATCCACAATGCAGGAGACAATGGATGTGTCCACAATGAAGGAGACAAAGTTTCTGCTTTGTAACAATGCTGGCTGTATGGGGTTGAGGATATTTCTTCAGCATATATACCCCTGTGCATAACATAAGTCTTCTTTTCTTTTTGCTCCAGACACATCTTTTGTGCCAAATTTGAACTCCATGAGATCAGCGGACTTGATCTGAAAAGGGTGGATAATTTAAATGTTGTGTTTCCAACTTCATTCGTTGCCTTTTGTGATGGGAGTGTTTTCTTTTGATGACTCTTCTCTGCATACCATGTTTTTGCAAGAAATGCTGCGCAGTGGAACAATGCATTGCTACACTACGTCAACTAAGTCTTTCAGTGGGTCTCCTGTACTGATATAGGGGTTTTGACCAGTCTCCAAATGCTTCTATCAGAGATTCTTCTTAATATTCCAAATCTTTCCTTGACTTGAACAGTTCCACTTAAATTAAATTTCTTTATTTTGGTCATTGAAATCCGCAAGCAGGATGCATTTAGTTCTCTTTTTTATCCTCTCACTGCTTTGTAAGAGTCAGTTATCTACACTTTCTGGTTCTCAGAAAGCTGCTGACAGGAGCCTATGATTGCCAACCAAGTTTTTTTTTTTTTTTTTTTAAGATGTTATAAATCAACAAGGTGTTTCTACCCACAGAACTGCTACTCACTGGGTTTTCACACCTTTCTGCATAAACTCTAGAGACTATTTGCATGGGGGCGGCATGGTGGTGCAGTGGTTAGCACTGTTGCCTCACACCTCTGGGGCCTGGGTTCGAGTCTCACACCTGGTCACATGTGTGGAGTTTGCATGTTCTCCCCGTGTCATCATGGGGTTTTTTCCAGGTACTCCAGTTTCCCCCCACAGTCCAAAGACATGCTGAGGCTGATTGGAGTTCCTGAATTGCCCATAGGTGTGAGTGTGCTCTGCAATGGCCTGGCCCCCCATCCAGGGTTGTTCCCTGCCTCATGCCCATTGCTTCCAGGATAGGCTCCAGACCCCCCATGACCCAGTAGGATAAGTGGGTTGGAAAATGGATGGATGGATGGACTATTTGCATGAAAATCCCCAGAGATCAGCAGCTTATCAAACCACCTTATCTGCTACCACCTACTATGTTTTTCCCCATTCAGACCTCCTGACCCGTATCTGCATGATATGATGCGTTGGGCTGTTGCTGATTAGATTTTTGCAGGTGCGCAGGTGTTCCTAATAAAGTGTATGTTTCTCTTTCCATGTATTCAAAGTTTGCATAATACATTTAAATTAATCTATTTTTCTTTGTTGAAGTTCATGACAGAATAGCTTTAATGAGGGTAATGGGGACTTTCTTCTCCTGTAAAATATGCATATTAAGATAGATAAATTCAGTGCTGTACACACACACACACACACACACACACACACACATGCACACACGCATAAACACAGGTTTGTAATTATATTTTTTGGGAACTCTCCATTCATTTCTATTGGGAAAAACTCTAATCCCAACATGACACCCTTAACCCCTACCCAGCCCTAACCTAACCCATAAGTAACCAAGCAAAATACAGGAATTGCTTTTTCTCCTAGTGTAGTATTCCCTGTGTTTCCTTAATTTCAGGTCTTGTAAGTTCCTTAGTTCTGTGTTCATTAGTGCATTTTTTCATTGCAGATTTTTATTAAATTGAACTTTCCCTTATGGGTACCAGGAAAGTGGTCCCCATAAGGGAAAAAAGGGTATTCATCATGATCTGGGGACACTGTGTCCCCATAAGGTAAGGTATACCCGCAAACACACACACAAACACACACGCCATAAACATAATTGAACTGCCATACGTGATGATCAAAGGAGTTGATCTGTGCCCTCCTCAATTCTGTGTGTCCCCCTAATGCATCCTTCAGTTGCCTGACTATTTTTCATTTTCCTGTTAGTGATTCTTAACTAGCCATCTGAAATAAAGAGTTAGTATTCTACTTTGTATTGTCCTATGACTGTAGTCTAGGTCAAATACATACTGTGGTATATTTCAAATTTCATTAGCTTCTACCCCACACGTAGCCTTCTGGAGTGCAAATTATTATTAATTATGTCATGTTTGTACACATGAAGGAAAAGTAAGTAAGTTACTCAGTACCATCCATCCATCATGCAGAGTGAGCTTGGAATCCTTGGGGACAAAAAATATTTTTGCTGATTTTATTCACGACCTTGTTTCATTCTGTAATTATCAATGACCATTGGCCATGAGTGAAGATGGGGACTTAGACTACCCAGTTCACTACGAGTCTCACTGGATCTAACCACAGATCTGCTTATTACACCTAAAATTGCAGCCGCTAATCCAACCCACCTGTCAATCTCAGGTTTTACCATCACTTGTAAACTGGATCCCAAGCTATATTATGTGTAGACTCTCACCCTTATCTGAAAGGAGCGATTCACCACAGCTTTGAATCTGGACGTTCTGATTCTCTCCCCTTCTGCTCCAAAGTCACATTTTGGAGGTCCTAGTTGGATGATGTCAAAAGAACATGACCTGCAAACAGCACAGGTTGTGTCTGTGCTGAATCCACAAGATGGCCCCACGTAGCCATTCCAGGCTGAGCCAAGCTTAGTTACATGGATTTTTTTTATTTATTTTTGCCTGTACCTTTCATTGGGCCTTTTGTTAAACCATGCTTCGTTTGGCTTCCTTGGAGAGCTGTGTGTGTGTGTGTGTGTGTGTGTGTGTGTGTGTGTGTGCGCGTGTGTGTGTGTGCTCGCGCGCACGCAGAATTTGCATGCCGACTTCCTCCTGGTACCCTTGCTTCTTTCCACAGACATGCAGTTAGGTGAACTGTGTCTCTGAATTGCCCACAGCCAGTGGGTGTGTGTGTACTGTAATGGACTGGCATCCTGCTTCGGTTGCTGCAGGCGTTTCTCCAAACTTTGACATTTATACTTGAAGTTCCACTTGAATTGCGCTAAAAATCCAACCAGCAGAGGCCGCTGTTAGCTGCACTCTCGGCATCAATTATATAGTAATGCAGCTAGTATTTTTGAGTGTGTATTTCTGCACAATTCTGCTGGTTGAGACAAAATGTAATTTGAAAAAACATTTCAACTGCTTAAAACTGCATTTTTAACAACATTATTTATTCGGATTATTTAGAAGTTCAGTCCTCTTCCTTCTGACCTGCACAAACACACTACCGTCACCCTTATTATGCAGCTTACATGACTACACAGTTACCAGTCTAATGATTTGATAAAGATGCTTAAGAACTCATCAAAATACAAAGACTTTATATTTTGTAGCACTATCTAGCATATCATCATCAATAACAATGACCACAACGAGATTATTATTATTATTATTATTATTATTATTATTATTATTATTATTATTATTATTATTATTAGGGTAGATTCTGCGACAATTCATCATCATGATCATCATAAAATGTGATATCTTAGATATTTTAGCAATCATCTGTTCTTGTAGTCTGTTATTCGTGTAGAAGTCTTTTAGCCCAGGGTAATGTATTGCACCATTCTTGAAGTATACCACGACGGCTGGCGTGATGCTGCAGCGGTGAGGGCTGGTGGGGGGGTGTCGCTCTGTTTCTCTACAGTATTACAACGAGGTTTCCTAGGTACTGAGCGAGAGAGTGAAATCGAGGGAGCGATAGCTTGCACGAAAATGATAATAGTAATAAATAACTGCGCGCGTGCACTACGCCGTCGTATGACAGGAAAAAATGATTTGATTCTGGCAGATTCATTTGCTTTATTTGTCGTGATGTGAACAAATGTGCGAATGCTTTTGCATCCATTTTAACGCCAAGTAAAACCAATTTCTCTAATCTGGTGTTTCAAAAGAGGGACATCGACCATGGCACTGGTAATGGAACCTATAAGTAAATGGACACCCAAACAAGTAATGGACTGGATAAAAGGTAATCCGTTCAAAACATTTTTTTCTTGTTATGGATTTTGGGACATATTTGGATAAGTCCAGGGAATACTAAGTTATTATAAGTTCTCCGTTTCGAAAAAAGGTTATGAGCCTTGTAAAATAACAATAACAATAATAACAACAACAATTATTATTTTTATTATTATTAATAATAATACTGTTGCTGTTGCATTAATGTGTGGGGTTTGTGCCTGTAGCTGTGAATTGCTTGCTATTTCAGAGAGCTGTACGCAGAATGTGTAATCAGATATGCCTTGTTTATTCAGTGACCTGTTCCTTTAGAGATGGCTTGAGCATTTGGCCAGATGTGGTTACTTTTTGGTTAAACAATTATATTGCTTGACAATTTCTTTTTTATGTATGTATGTACGCATGTATGTACGCATGTACGTGACCTCACTGACCCAATTTACGAACTTAATATTGAAAGCTTTACGGCGGATTCTTGCGTCTCTGGTTCGCCCAGTTATACTTACCCGAGCTCATTGTCATGTTCCCCACAGCTTCCTCCTGTAACATTAATTCCCATTTGGCCCAAACTAGCACTAGTGGCGCCTTATTGAAATGGCCTTAAAGATAAAGCTTATTGATTTGTCCCGCATTTTTATTTGCGGCATCTGGACTCGGGACTTTTCCAGAATGGAAAGGTAAAATGCAAGTAAAGAGTACTATACGTGAGAGGAATGCAGTAGTGGGAGGTATTATGTTACTGATCTGGGCGAAGCTCACGTTGGCGTCCACTATTACTGCCTCTGTTATTCAAGTCTCCATTTAATATGCCTGCATGCCAGTGCTATAGTCTGCTAAGCTGAATATCATAACATGGCAAAAGAGACAAAATCACAGATAAAACAGTGGAATAATTCTTACAATTTGGTTGTAACAACAAACTTTACATCTGAGAATCCTTTAATGCATTTTAACACAGAAATATATCCTAAATAGTCTAATAAAAAAAAACATGCAAATGTGTTAAAGGGTAACGTGGAATTCATATTTTATTAAAACAATTGCCATGATTTACTTTGGCTTCTCCTAGGTGATTATTCTGTGGAGTTAATACAGGGAGATCATACACTGGGCTGCCAACTTTGGTCAGCTGACTGGAGTAAGATTTTCAATTAGAGACACGTCTGCACACACATGCGCAACACATTTCCCTGTATGTAACAGTTTTATTATCTTGTAAATAATCTGAAGGTTTTGCAAATTACCCCAATACTTTTGACGTAGATAATTTGGGGTTTATAATGGTATACTATAAATTTGCCATATGATTTCTTGCCTAAGCATCTGAAAGCACAAGTGTCATGCCAGACACATAACACACTTGTTGAAACACCTGTAGTGGGCATAGAAAGTCATCACCCCCCCTTCAAAATGTTGACTATTTTTGCTCTATAATCCAAAACACGCAACAACTGAAGTGATCGTGTTTATTTGGACACAATATCATGCAATATCCAACTGGACAAGGAACATATAATATCTGGAAGGAAAAAAAAAAATAACAAGAACTGTGGTTTGTATTAAAAAGAGATTCCATCAGGGTCAATATTGGAATTACAGCCTGGAGAAGTGGTTGCCAACACATCGACTGTGAGCTATTAGTAGCCTGCAAGGAAAAAATGAGTAGCTCACAAAGCACTTATTAAAAATTGGATCACTTTTACTGTCTGCACCCCACACAGCTTGCTTGGATGCATTTCTGCTGACTTTGCACATCTAGAGGAAAAAACATTTACAGGGATCACATCTTTATAGGATTCCAGCTCAGTCAAACTGCTTGGTGACCATGATGAGCTTTCAACCCGGTCGGTTAGAGGTCTGGGCTCCAGAGGTGGAAAGTTCAGGTCCATAAAGTACAAATCCAGGCCAAGGTTTTGTTTCAACCAACCATTATAATCAGTATAGACTCACGGTCACATAGTCTCAGTCACATAGTGCTCAACTGGTTGACTGAAACAACCTTGGCCTGGGTTTGTACTTTCCACCACTGGTGGGCTCTAACAAGGTCACTGAAGGGCACTTTTTGTCCTTCATGTACTGACAGATTCTGTAGCAGCACTCTTTAGATCACCATCATGTTGAATTATGAACCATTTTTGCATCATCAACTTCCTGGTTGAGGAAAACTAGTCTTACAGAACTCTTCTTCCAGAACCTGTTGGTATTTTGCACCATCCATCTTGCATTCTATCTTCCAGCCTCTGCGACAGAGAAAGACCTCTGAAGTACAATACTGGCATTTCAGTACCTGAAATCCTTCAAAGGTGTCAATAAACAAGCAAGAAAACCAGAAAGGTCACAGTTCATAGAATGACCACCTTAATTGTTTGCAGAAACAGTGATTGTCATTGTTGTTCATGCACAGGCTTGTGGTGTCACTGCAGAGGCACAGCTGTGACACACTTAGACAAACCACCAGATGACCAAAGATGAGCCAGTGAGGACTGGCAAGTCAATGGCAATTTCAATCAAAGCAGTGTTTCTGGTTGAGCAATCAGGGAAAACAGACACAACTTATGTGCAACTGTTAATGGTTTTACCTCCACACGCAAGTTGTTGAACATGATTCACACATAGCTAAAGCTACTGAAATTTATCAAAACATATAAAAAGCAAGCAGGTAAAACAATCCCTTCAGTTACTTTGCTTCAACCCTTTTCACTTGATCTTTTAATTCCATGTCTGATTATACTATACCTGACAATGTACAATTACACTTTTATTACTTAGAGACAAACAAAATGTTGATTTTCCTCCGATGGCAAAGTTTGATAAGGAACGCTCACAGGTGCTTCCTAAGCTCCTGCTGTTGTAGCCCAAGCCTTACCATGACATGCTGAGATCATGAAAAGATATAATCATTTCTCATCTGTTAACATGGATCTTAATATTTTATAATTTGACGTGAACTCGAATGCTCCACTATTTTGTGTGTGTGTGTGTGTGTGTGTGTGTGGGTGCGGGGTGGGGGTTCTGTGTAACTGTACTTGCAAGGGGTAAGGGTAGACTACACATGGAAATACGAACATGCATACACTGCAGACAGACACATTAACACGTAGAAGGTTCTGCTTTGGGATCCAAATACCACCACAGACAGCACCAGTATCTTTGTAAAGAAACGTTCATGGCCGAAGCATCTTTAATGCATTAATGTTGAATAGAGCTGTGTTTCACTATCTGGGCCTTGGGGGACGTTTGTGGACTGTCTGGAAGGGAGGAGTCCCCAAGGACTGGAATGAGAGTTTGAAAAAAACTATTGGTATTTCAAAAGGACACTGGTGCTAAACCAGTTGCATTTTTTGCCCATTGGCTGCTGTAAGCACATACCAGTTTATGGGCCAAAAGCTCGCAGCCTGGTGTCAGTGTAGATTAAAGGCGTACTCCCATTTTGCCCAGTTGCCTTGTACCGTGCCTGAGCATGATGGTCATTCCTCCCTACTCCTCTGCTGGTCTGCGCTCACATGACACTTAACGTTCTGGGCTTGAGCACGCTTTCGTCATCACCGTGCGACTTCTTGTGTTGAAGACAACTTAGGAAGGAAAGTGTTGTCGCTCAGCGCAACGGAGTTCACGATTAATGCAGTGGTAATTTTGGCAAGAAATTTTAATTTACTATTAGTCTTAGTCACTTACTGAAAAATGTAGTTGGATTAAAGTCACATTTTTGTCTTTTGTTTCAGTTAAGATTTAATGAGTGGAACTCAGGTTTAATTTTAGTCATAATTTTCTTAGACAGGTTCATGATACTTAAATGGATTTTGCTGAAGGACATTTCTCCTGGCTGTATAAATTCCCTTCAGAAGTAAGCATACCTTGTACATAAGCAAACCCTATGATGCTTAGTTATCTAGGATGAGAATGTGTTACTGACTTACCATACTTTTATATATAAAAATGAATGCCTAAAGTTTATTAGAAAAAGTACAATACAATCATTTCCTTCACAGGTCATATTTATTTTCTCCATACATCAACAACACATAATTGTACCCGTTTCATTTTTGTTATTTGGCAATAAAACACCCATCAAACTTAACAGCATGGCCATTTTATACTGTAATATTTTTTTGTCATTAGGACATCTAAACATCTATCAAACAACCATTTAACCATGTGCAAAACCCGTCTTCACAATTTACAATAACCCTTCTTCAAAAACAGAAAGTATATGATACAATAAAATTGCTGAAGTGACACAAAAGGGACATGAGTGTGGCATTTAGGGGTAAACATTAAGCTTATGTGTCTTTCCTTCTGTTTACTAGATACAGTTTACTAATCTCGGTTTAGTTTCAGGAAGTTACTTATCTCTAAGATGATTTGCACACGTATGTATGTATGTATCCCTGAACACTAAGAACAGTTCATAAACAAACAGACCTTTTCACACTGTTTTGAACATCTCCCTCGGGTATCGTCTTACTCCGTGTCTCGCCGCACTCATTTCCAGTCACAGCACCTTTCACACCTACAGGATTTGGAGTTGCTGCCAGGTTCCACCTGTTCCCTGTTTCTTGCACCAGTGTTTGTTGATTGGTTAATTGACTGCTTTATATCTGATCCTTGTTTGCCCCAGTTTTCTGTGTATTTAAGTGCCTGCCCTACTCTGTTCGGCAGTGAGTCATTTTTTTGCATATTGTAATATTTATTTATTTTAAAATTAGGTGACTGTGCTGTGTTAATGTTACTCTGCCTGTTCGCTTAGTTCTGTTCCTGGTGTTACCTGCTTCCCACGTTTGTTACTTGTTAACTCTTGTTTTCCATCTTTTCTTTTGACCCCTTTTGATCCCGTTTGTTTGTGCATTTCCCCACTATTCTTTGCTCATTTCAATAAACCCTTGTTAGTCTCCGAGTCACAATCGTCACCCCATTTCCCCGCCTGCACCATACCACAGATCCGTTACAGATACTGGGTCAATAGACTGTATGAATAGAAATGGCTATTTCAACCCAGCTAAGAATACTATCACTCTAGAAAACCTCTGTTAGCAAGTAATACTGACATATATAAAATCCTAGAAGTGCTACTCCAGGTACTTCTGAAAGAGGTAGGTTTTTAGTCGTCATTTGAAGGCACCCAATGACTCAGCTGGTCAGACATCTAGAGGAAGTTCATTTCACCATATAGGTGCTGAAACAGAGAAGAGTCTAGGTGCATGTCTTGCTTGTGCCTTGAAAGATTGTGGGACCAGTCAACCTGCTTATAAATTTATCAAGCATGAAACCTAGCGATTTTCACTTAATGGTGTACTGCTGCACATGCAACGACATCTAACAATATTTTGTGTGTGTTGCGTTGAGGCATTGCTGGATACTCTCTAGAGCCCTTATGTCCAGCAACAACTGCCCCTCTGCTGCCAACCGAATTGATACCTTTGCCACTATGTGTATTAAATGTTTAATGCTGCCCAATCTGTGCAGATTGTTCCTTTCGGGTCCAGGGCATGTATAGTGTATCTGCATGTCCTAGTAGCACCATTGATGTCATGTCTGTGCTCCTTGCTCATGCGTACCGTGCCTGAGTCCAACTGCACTGTGCCCAGACCCACTGCATGGTTTAGTGGAGCGATCACACTAGATAAATGAACTACATTTTGGGTGTCAAAATGTGCTCTGGTGTGGTACAGATCACCCAGTCTGAGTGCAGCCTAAAAGCCTGCTTTACCGCATTAGTGTGGATCTGTATCGTGGTATCTAGTGTGGGCTGCAGCCGGGAGCCTGGCCTCGTGACCCTTGCTGTCCTCGTGACCCTTGCTTGCTGTCCTCGTGACCCTTGCTTGCTGTCCTCGTGACCCTTGCTTGCTGTCCTCGTGACCTTTGCTTGCTGTGAGCTGCAGCTTGACCGTTTCTCTTATGTTGGTTTCCGTAGTCTTGGACCATTGGCATGATTTTTCATTTCACAATGGCTTTACGGGTCTTGATTTTACCCCCAAAACTATATTTACACCGTTGCATGGTCCTCTACTCTGACCTTGCAGTAGCAATTTAGCTTTTGGATTTAAAATTCGGAACTTTTTTATTACTGTGACGAACAACAATAATGCCTGTGATGGATTTATGGATGTGATGACCCCCCGCGACCCTGCATAGGGCAAATGGTTACAGAAAATGGATGAAAGAATGGATGATAATAATAATAATAATAATCATAATAATAATAATAATAATAATGAGAAGAAGAAGATGAAAATCTGACTCATCAGGGGTGATCACCATGCTGAATTCTGAGGGACATTTTGATGAAAATGCAATTTTTACCATGGACTTGGTATTTTGCCACAAACACTGATAAGCCTCGCAACAGACACATTTGACTGTATGGACTGGTTGACGATCCACAGCGCTCGTTGTAATTGTCATTATCTTCCGAACCAAATTGCTGCCATGTTTAATTTTTCTGCTACTTTGATCATTTCAGCACAGAAGTGCACTGCATGTGTAATTCTTATGAATGTAGCTGCTCTTTATGACTCTCTTTTAAACTAATAAATAGCCATAAAGTATGAGAGTAGGAAGCAAAATAGTTTTAGGCTGCATTAAAGTTCTAATTTACTGGGCAATTGAAAACTGTACGAGGTCCAAAAAGTCCATGTCATTTGAATGTGCTGTGTCTCGCATTATGACCTTTTTACCAGTTTTGTAATATTGAATTTTGCTTTTGGGCCTTGCTGTGTTTTTCATGTATTTCCCCTTATACTGCTGCCATTTGTACCCCACTCTGTCTTGAAGTATTAATCCTGAACCTGAATCCTGAAGATAACCTCCAAAAAAAAAAAAAAAAACAGTTGTTGAGGAATGCAGGTGTAAATGAGTTTCTCATTCTGTACTTAAGGACAACCATGGGCATCCAATGCTTTATCCAATGCTGTATCGTATGTGTCATCTCTGAATATCGCAGTGGTTCTCAATCCTGTCGCTGGCGCCCCCCCGCCCCACCAGAATGTTTTCATTCCAACCCACACTGCTTTCAACCTGCCACATTCATTATTAGCTAATAAGGACCATATAAGCCTGATCTAGGTAGGATTGGAATGATAAGGAACAGGATTGAGAACCACTGGAATATCGGAACATAACAAGATAATGATGTTTGCACAATATGACACATCGAATAATTAATATGGCTTTTCTAACTGACCATACTCGTAAACACACGCTGTGGGTTAAAGGCGTTCTTTGGCCGTTCAAGCAGAAACCTGCGTGGTGGTTAGACAGTAGCTTATCAGCCTATACTTCTTGTTTTCTGTTGCTTAAGGGCAGCATGTCTTATGCCCGTTACACCAGGTTATACGTCTTTGTGTATTGACCTTGGATAAAACTGGTTTCTGAACATCAGCCCTGCCACAATTTCCAGCTTTGTGAAGTTTATAACATGCAGTTTTTTGCCAAAGCTGAGCCACAAAGGTATGACTCGGTTCTGTGGTAATTCTGAAGCTGTTGTTGTGTAGAGTTTAGCAGTTGCCCTGTTAAGTGTCTGCCTTTCACTGTGGGTAAGCATTAACTTGCGATCACTGATCCTCTTTGCAAAATTCAGAATGTCTGTGACTGGAATATGCTGTCCTGATTTTTTGTGGCCATTCCGCTTGACACATGATAATAATTTTGCAGTTTAACTGGCACGTGCTATGCTGTAACAGATTCATTTGGCACCCACTAGATTTGTTTTTATGATTTGGCTTCTCGAGAACATAGTCTTATAGTCACTATCCCCTCCCAAAAGTGACACTATACTCAGAAGGAGAAGCAGTCCAAAGCTGACATCAACCACTCACAGTGACTCAGGAGTATTACTCTGATCACAGTTCCTCTGGACCAGACCCACAGGTTTTCTCACTTTTTGTGAGACATTTTTCAGTCAGATATTAAATGTCCCTGTTGACCACAAATGAAACATTTACAACACTCATTTCTAGTGGGTTATGCTTTGCTGGTAAACAAACCTAGGATTGGGTTTTGGCCATTCACTACTTGGCTGTATATCAAATTTTGTTTTGTGCATCAGCACAAATTCATTGGCATGCAGTGCTTCATCTGCTATTGAGAGTACTTTCTGTTCATTTATTCCCTGATCAGGGAATACATATAGTTTTAGAACCAGTTTGCTGCTGCTGCAATAACTCAGAAAGTATTTGATGGATCTTTTTCAAACTTTGCAGATACATTGTATAAGTGGTCAAATTTTAAGACAAATCATGTCAAAAGAGCAATAGCAATGGGAAGGGAAGCATTAGACACTTGATCCCGATACAACAATAATTTAAACAGTACTTGGCGGATCTTTTTCTTTGTATTCACATTGTATGGGTAAAGATCTGTCCTGATCACCTAATGAGACAAACAGCACAAAAATCTAAGCAATACCACTGAGTGACAGCAAAGGAAAGGGTGACTGCAGAAGATACTTTATGTTGTGAACTGGATAACTGTATTTGATCTTATGTTATTACTTTATTAACTCTATTACATCTTTGATGGATATTATTTTCACTTCACAGAAACATTATATGAATGAAAATCTTCACTTAAGTTAATTTCAAGACAAATCCCCTCAAAATTGAAGCAGAAGTGCTAAGTGGCACTAGCAGACAGAAAGGGTGACAGTAGAAGCCATCTTGTGAACACAGTAAATCTGAAAAGAACTGATGGATTTTTTAAAACTTCCCAGGATTAGGTCCATGGTTTTGAAACTGTTGAGCGCAAGATGATTTTCTTAATATTCTAAAATTAATTTGATTTGGACCACAATTGTTCCTAATTTGCATTAATGATATTGACATCAGTACATACAGTAAACTGGTTAAATTTGCAGACGACACCAAGGTGGGTGTTGTTGCAGATACTGAACTAGCAGCACAGAGGCTACAACGGAATCTTCATTTAATTAGCAACTGGGCTGATACCTGCCAGATTAAATTAAAGATAGATAAATGTAAGGTAATCCATGCAGGGAGCAGAAATATAAAG
>JAODJW010000038.1:2101892-2116199 GCA_026777045.1 Hyperopisus bebe | reverse complement strand
GCAGAAATATAAAGTACAGATATTTTATGGGTTCCACTGAAATAAAGGTAGCTGATTATGAGAAAGATCTCAGTGTGTATGTTGATGCTTCCATGTCCCACTCTCACCAGTGTGGGGAAGCAATTAAAAAGGCCAATGGGAGCTAGCTAAGATTTTAACAACTCTGATCTATTACTTAAGTTCTCCCCAAACGAGCTTGATGGGCCGAATGGCCTCCTCTCATTTGGAAGTTTCTTATGTTCTTATGTTAATATAGCAATTATCATGTGAGGCAGTGAACCCAGACTGGGTCTTAATGGTTGGCAGTGACATTGGTGGTCCAAGCTGGACAATCATATTGTGTCAGATGGTAGGGTGAAGAGGGAAGACAAGAAGCTTGTGCAACAGTGGGGCATGACGAAGGAGGAGAAATAGGGACGATCCACTGGGCAGCTCACAAAAATAGGGTTTATTAATAAAAACAGAACACAAAGGGCAAAACCACAAAATAAAGGGACCACGTGAAAAGTAATTATACCGTCAAAAGTAAAAAATGGTGCTTTTTGTTCTGACAGTGTTCTACATTTTTTCTCCCTAGAGAGGAAGGAACATTGTCCTCAGGGTGAAAAGTGATTTGCCAGTTCCAAGAAATATTATACATGCATAGTGCCAATCAAAAGTTTGATTACACCTTCTGGAAACCATGATTGTATGTGCTTTAAACTCTATATGGCTTCTACCTACAGGAAAATTAAAATTTGACAAAATTTGAAATATTTTGGTCCAGTCACAATATAATTCATACCGTTATGCAAGTAGGACGCAGCACCATGGTCTAAGGTTGCTTTGCTGATGAGAGAACTGGTGATCTTTACCAAATTCATCGTAATCGAAACCAGCACATTGGAAAGGCTTGCCTTTGCATCAGGATAATAATGACGGAAAACACACCTCAGAATCTGGCAAGAACCATCTGGTGAAGATGTCTCCAAATCTCATTCCCATAGAATGTGTTTGGAAGCGACCCAGAAGCACTCTGTATCTCTAGGAACTGCTGCAGAAGAGCTGGGGGGGCATGTGGGGTGATTTTCTCATGAAACTGGTTACCTGTATACTCATTGTGAAGCCATTATCAATGGAATCAGGGGCCATTTTGAGGCACCCAATATTATGAGATAATTTATACATAAATTCATACATATACAAACAAAACCACACACACACACACACACACACACACACACACACTCTTTTTAGTTCAAGACGAATTTAACCTATATAAACAGGTCTAGGGTCTGCAAATCCTTAGTGCAAAATTAGTGAACACTCAACCAATACAAGAAGCCAAACCACAGATGCTTATTTTAAAATTCATGGCACATTCAATCAGATGTCTGTGACAGGCATTTGGCATAAATTGCAGAGTGCGCTGTATGCTTGATTATTATGCTAATTTAAATCTATACGTAATATTGAGTCCTGACTGAGCTGGCGTGGTAGAAATTGTGTCACTGTGCAAAAAAGGCTACAGCCCCCTAGTGTCTGAGCCCTTACTGGTCGTCACCTTTCTCCCCCTCGTGAAAGGCCCTGAGTACAGTTACAGCTTAAGTAGGAATGATGTTTTCTTAATTAAAATTTTTTAAGAACAACATGCTTGGCCCTTTTCCTCCTTTCTCTCCAGGCTTGGATGACTGCCTTCAGCAGTACATCAAGAACTTTGAGAGGGAACAGATCAGTGGGGAAGAGCTGCTGCACATCACCCACCAGGAGCTGGAAGAGCTTGGTGTTACCCGCATTGGCCATCAGGAACTCATCCTGGAGTCTGTGGATTTGCTGTGTGCTTTAGTGAGTAGCTCACAGCTATAGCTGCACTGTCACCCCGACATGCACGCCTTACATTTCTTTGATGGCAGTTTTTGCAAAGCTGGGAAGCCACCGTCTTCTGGTGCACGTGGCCTGGAGATTTCCCTACGGCGCTCTTTCCAGTGACTGCTTGCCAGAGTTTCAGTATCACCAAAGCATAATGGAGAAATGGCCTCACATACCAAGCATAATGTGAAACTTGACTCTCTCTTCACTTTCTTTAAGGCCTCTTACACTACATGCTCATACATAGTTGTTTCCAAACTATTTCTGCTCATCACAAGGGATTAACTACTTTTAAAAAATATTACTCAAAATATATATTATGTTAATGGACAAGTTGTCACAAATGCCTTAACAATCACTCATCCAACTCTTCTAAATTTAAAATTCTTCACTTCTACAGATATATTTTTCTTATCTTAAAATAGAAAATTGCTCTTTCTGAGTATTCCACTTGTGTTTTATGCTTGCTTTCAATTGTGTTTATTTTGAAGAAGATTTGATTATTAATGGTTATATTCTTGTATGTGCATGAACTGGGGGGAGAGCATTGAGTTCAGTAAGATGCCAGGATGTGCCAAATGGCTGGAATGTCACTTTGTGCAAAAGCATCTGTTAAATAAAAATTGTAGTATCCAGTGGAACAACATTCCCACATCCATTACAATGGGCAACTGACATTAATTAATTTTATATTTGTAATTATAAAGATATCATTGTGTTATGCTGTTTGCTGTATTGCTTTCATGTGTTCATACTATTGAATGTGGCTTATAGAAGGTGTCCAATCAAAAGTAAATGCAGGTTTAACCTGCCAAACAGAAGCCAATAAAGAGGAACCTGTTCCACCCATCAGCATTAGAATACTGGAGGAAAAATATTTTGTGGAATGTAGATCTCACTGTACTCAGCTCAAGATTGGAGACCCCTGATCCACATAAGAGAAAAGAGAATGGCAGGCTCAATACAAAGCGATTTGGAAATAGCCCCTCCACCAGCACAGACCCAGGGACGCTTTATTGCACAGGTTTACCCAGGCTGAAGCCCAGGGGCCACAACTAACCTTGTTTAACCTCGTTTCACGGAGTCGTCCTGTATAGAATGATGAAATGCTGTGTTCCATTTTGAACCAAAACAGGACATGATTTGTCCTACGTTTTCACGTCCGGAGGCCACCCCCCCAACAATTTTCAAAAATATTATTGTTGGGTACCCCCAGTCAACAACTTTGTTACTAACCCCCTCCCCCCCGGAACCAAATATTATCTTTGTAGACTCCCCCTACCACTACACCATGTAAAAGCGATGAGTTTGTCTACTGTATATTTGGTGTATTGGATATACCGGTTCAATTGTCCAACAAGCTAGTGATTTCATGAAGGAACAAGATTTCAAATGTAGTGTGGAACTATACTCTTAGTGTCAAGTATATTGGTCCACCGAATAGTTATAGGCTGAACAAGACAGGAAAAAATGTCCAGGGCTAGAAGGCAGGGATGCTATTTTGAATGAGGTGGAGAGGGGGGGGAAAAATCAATAAATCATGAAGGAATGAAGAAAATATCAGGCTGAGAACTATTAAAAAGGCATGGCCCAAGGTTGCCTTAGCAACCTATTGAAGAGGGGCAAAGGAGAGTAAGGGCTGAGTAAATGTCTCCACTGCATAAAGAGACTGATTTATTACACCCCACACATGCACACATGGTCCCGCAACATTTTAAGCAATATTGGATGATGAAATACCTACATGACATAAGTCACATATTAATGCATACATGTGCCTCTGGAACAAACGCTAACATAATTTGCTCAGCATCCGTAGCAAATTTGGGATATTTACCACTTAAGATGGAAATGAGCTGCTCCTTTTACCTTGGAGGTGTGGCTGGAAAATAAATCGTTCACTTCGGGAGATTATACAACCCCTCCCCTAAACTCCAGGGTTCCACAGAATGGGGGTTGAGAACTACTGACCTACAGGTTGGCTGATCAATTAAAATTGTTTGGAAGAGTTATAATTTTTGTCTGAAGGTGTTAGGCAACTGATTAAAGTCATTTGAATTTTACAAAATCTTGAGGATAAACACTTTGTTTATCCTGACGAACGCAACACTGTTGTGATAAATGCATCTTTTTCTAAGAACAATACAGCAAAACTAATAACTACTGGTGAACTAATGAATACTATGGATGAATAATAATCAAAGGAAATTAAAGTAAAATGTAAAAGCTATTCATCAATGGGATCTGAAGCAATAAGAGATGCAAATCCCCCTTAGTCCCCAAGGATAAAGGTTGCAGTTTGCACCTCCTGCCACACCAAAGTCCCAGATTTGAGCCTCTTCCACATACCCATGTACCCACAGAGGCATTAGCTATGTATATAGTGTTCTTATATATTGGGCCGGAATGAAGCTGTGACTCAATGAATCTGTACTGATAGTTTGCTTTGCAGTTCATCACCCCATTCTGACAGTCTCTCTCTGCACTGATGGGTCTCTCTGAGGGACTTGATTGGTGAAGCTTTGCTTGAACACATATTTATTGCATCACTCAAGGGTTTATTTAACATTTAAATATTTCTGACCTTTCATTGAAATACTCTCTCCTTTCAAATTTTACTGAGCCAAAATACACTTTGAGTAATGAAGTATCAGAGCTTTGCTTGGAGTTGTTGGATAAAGCTAAATGAATCCCTTTTCTGTCTTTTTCAGAATTATGGGCTAGAAACAGAAAACCTGCGAACATTGTCTCACAAGCTGAATGCTTTTGCCAAGAATCTACAGAACTTTATCACAGGTCGCCGTCGGGGTGGACACTACGATGGCAGAGCTTCAAGGCGCCTACCCAATGACTTTCTCACTTCTGTGGTGGACCTTATTGGTGCTGCTAAGAATCTGCTAGCCTGGCTGGACAGGTGAGGGCTAATTAGTATTAGAGGGGTTTAAACAATGGTTGCTTGATCCAAATTTTTCAATTTAAATTTTTTGCAGTTTTTTCTGCTGTAATGTTTAATCTACTATTTAAAGGATCCTTATTTTTATTCTCTCAGATCCCCATTTGTCACTGTGACAGAGTACTCTCTCCTGAAAAACCACATTGTCCAGTTGTGCCTGGAGTTAACTACTATAGTACAACAGGTGAGATGCTCTACTGCAGAAGAATACTTCATAAAATTATATTTGAAGCTGTATTTATAATGCATTATAATTTTGGTATAAAAATTAATAAAGCATTACAGCAACTGCTATTGACAGTCATAAGGCATTATAATGTTGATTATAATACTTCATAAGCTCCAGTGAAGCTCTCAACTATAATGTACCATAGATACTTTCGTAATGTATTATAATGGTTAGAAATGATAAGAATTAAGAATTAAGGATGCTTTATACTGCATTATGATGGAATCTATGGCTAGAATGTGTTATTCATTTTAAAAAATATTTAAGGTCATGCTTATAATGCTTTATGAATGCATTATAATGAGATATGAATGTGTTCATATATTTTTACAGACATGGCATTCATAGAAAGTGTTACAGAATACTTCTCACGAGTTCTAATTAGCCTTAAATTAATATTTTATTCATAGGACTGAAACAAAATCAAGCATACACACTGGGATAAATGTCAAGCTTTTATACAAGCCCTTCTGTGGGACGCGTGAATTATCCTGTTTCCAGCATCTCTGGGAAAAGATGTGGAAAGTACTTACTGATGCAGTTACACACCTCTACTCCGCCTGTGACTGTGCCCAGATTTTTACAACCCCATTGAGAAACAATTAGGCCTTATGTCTAATCTAGGGATAGCCAGGTCTTTAGTACAATGTCAGGCTGCATCCAAAAAACGATGAAAAACAAGGTATGAAGAGAACAAAACATGAAAATCAGAATATGTTGCCTGCTGTTTTTGACTATTCGTCTTTCAGTTAATTGCGTTGAAATTGTTTGGCTTTTATATTATATAATAATACCTGAATTACTAATCTTGTAGTATATGTTTGAGTTTGTACATATGTAAGAAACGTACGATGGGTCTCTTTTTGTTTAATAATCAGGTATTATCTTACTGACAGTGTCACCTCTACAGTGAAGTTGGTAGTGAAGAAACAGCTGTAGAGTGCATGCCTGAAACGTTTCGTGTAATTTCTCAAAGTGCCACCACTTTCTGAAAACTGCAGTCTTGCAAATGCCCTTGCCAGCTGCTTGGTGTCACAGCATGTGCCAGGATGACTGCTGGCAGCCTGTCCTGTGGTCCTTTATCGAGAGTTACTCCACAGAATATGTTCCTATTTTACACTACCAGTAGGAGGGAGGTACTGGCTGTGTCAGTAGCTATTGCAGGTCTTAAATCAACAAAGAATGCAATACAGTTATATTGAGATATGTTTATATAACGTTTATTACTCCAACTCTTGGGATCACAGCTTGTAAGTGTTTAGTCAAGTCACCTAATACATGGTTGGCTACAGCTGATGTCATGGCGTCTCTCTCCGCCGCCTCTGTTCTCTTGTAGGACAGCACTGTGTATGAGATGGAAAACAAGATCCTTCATGTGGTGAGTTCTTACTCCATCTTTTTTATTTATACACTCTGATTTACGAGGATTATTTATTTATGTTTGCCTCAGGCAGAGACTCAGAATGTTTATTTATAGTCTGAAGAGTACTCGGATCCATACATGGGAGTTTAAGTTATATTAAGGTTTATAAGCCGTACAACTGCTAAAATAGATAATTTCTTTCCATTGGAACATATTTTCAAAGGTGTAAAAGTCATTCTGTGGGACGGCACTATTTGAATGATTTATTTTTAACATATGCCTTGAACAGACTTGTTTTTTAAGTTTTCAGATTGTAAATACCAAGATTTGAACATTCTCTTTGAAAAAAAATAAACAACGCTGTTGTTATCTGAGTGTTTTTTTTCGAGATACACATTTTTACACATCTGAGCTCAGTGTGTTTGTTACAAGTATATTAGTAAAGGGTAGAACAATATTTTTATGCTCAATTTGTCCCAGGACAAAATCTCTTGATTGCAAACTGCACACATTTGTACAGTGACCATTATGCTATAACTTGTATGGCTGAGTATTAAATACAAAATCTATGTCTACCTGTCACTACCAGCAGTGGTGGTATGATGGGTTGGGGGGAGTTACACTGGTTGCACTGGGATATGTTATTTGTCTTATTAAAGCCATAATTTTTTTTTTATTATTTCAGCATATATTTAGCATTTATACATATCTGCATGAATTGTGCTTGAAACATGGTCTGTGATTGTGTAATAAGGTTATAATTTTTCAGATAATTTTAAAGTAACATAATTAGCTTGTATGTTAAAACATACCATTGCTATATAAAGGTTGTTTGATATTTTCCATAAGCTAGACCCATCTTTTATGATTGTCTCTGCATCCACAGTGTAAAACATTATCCCGAGTCTGTGAGCACATCATCTCCCTGTCCTCTGACTCCTTGGTCTCCCAGTCTGCCCACCTAGAGATCGTCTACCTTAGTAACACTATGCCCACAGACGGCCTGGTACGTGAACATTATAAACCAATTAACATATTACAGATAAAGTAAGCAGAATTGCAGTGTACGTAAAACACTGTTAGTATTAAATTATTAGCGTTAATTTTTTATTTTGCACGATTCTAGTGTATCATAAGAAGTACGGTGCTTAAATATTTAAACTGCTCTTTTATTTCCTCCTTCCTCTGTCCATCCAGGGGATGTATATAAAGTCTACTTACGATGGACTTCATGTAATCACTGGAACCACTGAGAATGTATGTGATCTTCTGTCCCCACGCAATCACACAGTAACACAGGACCTTTACTCAGTTTTTGGCTATTAATGGTTGACTATTGGCGGTCACTGCTTTTAACCTTACCAGATTGTGAATTCATTTTGTAATTTTCTCTTTAAATTAAATAATTTGATTACTAGTATTACTTTGTCATTATGATGGGTTTTCCAGATAATTTAGCATGATAGGAAGTCTGAACAAATTGGTATTGAAAAAAAAATCTGGCTTCTTGTTCTTTCAAACAAGGGGGCAGTAGTTTCAGTGCATTTCCTAGT
This sequence comes from Hyperopisus bebe, assembly GCA_026777045.1. NCBI lineage: Eukaryota > Metazoa > Chordata > Actinopteri > Osteoglossiformes > Mormyridae > Hyperopisus > Hyperopisus bebe. The sequence goes on along the minus strand of JAODJW010000038.1, from coordinate 2,108,253 downwards.
GGAGCTCATCCTAAACTTAACTAGTGCATTGTATGACGTGTGACCCCCCCCCAGCATCGTACTACGAGTGTCTTCAGTGAGGTTTATCCTCACAGCTACTCTTCCTTATCCAAGTGAAAAGCGTATTATGTGACCGGCAATTAACATGTACAAGTGCATCTTTTGCAAAGGGATCATTAAGATGGAAGTCCTTCTTAATTTAACAGCTGAAGTTTCTGTGTTTCACCCAGTTAAATCATTCAAAGCTTGTCTAATATTTTAGAAACACCATCTCGAGTTTATTTAGCCAGCTTGTGTTTCTAAATAATTCATTCAAGGATAAGAATCAATACACAGTGGTTGTAGAAGTTTAAATAGATTAGTGTAATTGTTAGTTCCTAGCATTCCAGCAGTTAGAATACAAATAACAATGTTATTTTCAGTACATTATAGTTGTCCAACCATATAATTGCTGTGTTAACATGAATTGTCAACAATAGTCATAATTTTCCTTAAGTGATTTTTGTCATTTGTCTTTCTTATGGAAACACTTGTTGCTATGACACCATAGTAACCATGGAGATTGATCTCCAGTAACCAAGTAAAGGGAAAAGAGGTGTAAATGGTTTATGTCTGAAGGATATTTTTGCTTGTAATATGGTCAGATGCAAAAGTCATTACAAATGGGTGCTTTATCAAGACAGCTATTTATTAGAAATAGCTGTCTTGATAATAGCTTTATTAGAAATTATTTTTAATACCTTGTTTGTCGGTACCACAATAGAGGCCCAACCTTCAGGCTATAAGAGCATGTCATCCACTACATTACTCTCCATATTACGTAAAACACTGAAAGAAAATTCTATGGTTAAATGGTAACTAAACAAACATGCCTGTTTCTAGAAATATGCAAATTGGTTAACCCAAGATGTCAGTTACATTTCATAATTATCGTTCTTCAGCATAATACTGCTAAACTGTTGAATTTTTGTGGATGAAAGAGAAAGTAGGAGACAAAGTTGTAGTTTTCTCTATTATCCGCTTACTTTTGTTTCATTGTTTGTAACAAAACTTTCTAAGTGTTCTTGCCTTGATTTAGTACCCAATTAGTGCCGAAAATTGGGAACCATTAATTAGTGGCTGTATAGTTAATAGTTGGTGACAACTGGGAAATTGCAGAGTAGGACATGGAGGGCTGTGTGTTTGCAGATGACAGCAGTGGTCCTGTTTCTTTTAATTAATGAGTTTTCAAAGCACAGTATGTGTTTGTTTGGAGAATGAGGAGTCCTTTTTAATTCTGCTTACGGTCCATGATCATTAGGCATAGTAAGACAACAGACATATCTTGGTAAATCATCTGTGATTAGAAAGTTGTGTAAATAAGACAAGCTTCAACTGTATCATTAACCTAGAAATTTGTTTTTTTGTGACTTTTGCATATACAATATACTCATATAAAATATACTCATAAGCATGATTTATGGTTGAATGTTGATAGGTATGAGAAGTATTAATACAAAGGTATGGCTTGGGAAATCACTATCTGTTGTGCAAACTTTAAATAACTCTATTGAGTATTGAAATGTGATAAGCACAGCATATGACAAGAACACACAGAACTGAAGATGAAGTTAGGGGGATTTCTTAAGAAAATAATCTTTAGCTAGTGGGTTATTTCCTGTAACCAACAATCTCCTCCTGTAGTTCAGAATTTACCTCTGAACTTGTAAATCTCTAATGAACTATATTGACTAAGAGTCCTCTCTTCTTATGTAGTCTCCTGCTGACCAATGCAAGAAGATTCATGCTGGAGACGAAGTTATTCAGGTCAACTATCAAACCGTGGTAAGTCCAGTCCTTTTGTTCCTTCTCCACAGCTCATAAACAGGCCTGCTGGGCAGGGTAAACCTTGATAAGCACAATAGATGGATATATGGTTATGTAATCAGTGAAAATGAGAAGGAATGCACAGAATTAACTAAAAAGAGTATTATTCTGACTGCCTCAAAAAGACAGTCGACTGCAGAGTTTGGAAGGTTCACCTATTCTGCATTCCAAAATTTGTGTAAGTTGGTGTTCTTATTTGCCACCTCGAGTAATCTGGAAAATGCCCTCGATGATCTTCTGAAAGGTGATTATTTTCATGGGCAACAATTCCACATGTACCAAACCAATTGTTTTTACTTCAGTCAATAAATTTTAAAATTACCATAGATTTTTAATACAAAAAAATATTCATCCCTTTTATTTTTCTATGCTTTTTACATAAATATTTTATTCTTATGACAAAAAATGCATCTTTTATTTTCAGATTTAGAACAACTACATTCCATTTTCTATATGAGCTGTAACTCTAGCAATGTCTACTGTCCATAAAGTTTATATTTTCAGACATTTTACTGTAACTTCAAATTATAGACACAATGTATTTGGTCATCATATTCAAATTTTAAGTTATTTTGGGTGGCTAATACATTATATACAGTACTGTGAAAGTCAAAGAATGTTTAAGTTATCTTCATGTAGGTGTACTTACGTCTGTCAAAGTAAATCAGCTTACCCAATTTTCAAAACCTCTCCTAAAATCACCCCCACAGTACCACCATCCCATATACCCATATATATTTTGACCTGAGCACAAGCACATCTGATGTGCATGAACTGACATTCATTTCTAGAATTTTCAGATACAGAATGAATTATTTCCCTCATTAATTGTTTGTTGCCAACGTCTGGATGCAGCAAATCAATCTAAACAATAAGACTGCAGATACTGTTGTTGTTAGTATTGTGAAATTACAAAAGATTGGGGTGTTTTTTTTAGACATAACATAGCCCATGCCAACCAAAAGCCAGAGAGTGTTGAAATATTAAAACAATAACATACCACAGGACATTTTTCCAGAGGATTACTAATTATTTTTGAAAAATTCTTAAAAGTGAGCATATGTTACTGTGCCTAGTTTCCTCTTTTGTCCCATTTCCTCCTGATAATGACATTTGCATAAAAGCTACTTCAGTCTGCATTATGTCTGAGGTCAGAAATGGGGTTTTAACATAATGTCGAGAACAGTGGATCACTTTTATTGCTTTTTGTAAAAGATTCCTTAGACCAATTTTTATGGTGGGCAAAATATTCTCCAGAACTGTTGCTTACAAACAGAAAAGAAATGTATTGTGTGTAGTATTCTGGTGATTGAGCTGGATGATATATTGTAGCACCAGCGGGGTGCATGTCCCAGCATGCCCTGCGTGCAATTGTAAATACCGCTTTTTGTATTGTCATCGTTGTTGTAAATGTTAATGGTTACATTTCCTTATTGTTGTGCGTGTGTTTGCCCATGTCTTGTGTGTACCTGGTCCGATCCTCGTGTGTATTTAGCTTCTGTAAATCTCCCACCATGTGTGCATCGTGCAGTTCGGTGTCTGACAGCCTTGTGTTTCCCCTCTGTGTATTTGGTTATGGTGCTCATTGGGTGCCTGTTGTAGTCCTTTTAAGGACTGCTAACAAAGAGTGTTTTTTCTCCATGTCTCTCTCTGCTCCCGCGATGCCTCAGTCCACCCGACACCACAATATATTTATGAAGTAGGCTTTCATAGAAGGCTCTGGTTTATATACAGTCCAGATGTGGTTTTGGTGTCTTTTTTCTGCAGGTTGGTTGGCAGCTGAAAAATCTAGTTAATGCTTTGCAAGAAGACCCCTATGGTGTGATCCTCACTCTGAAGAAAAGGCCACAGAATACCTTACCTTCTGCTCCAGGTCTGCTCAAGAACGTGCGCTGGAAGCCCTTAGGCCTCCAGGTAAACCTGCCTTATTCGCTCATAGGATTCGCCGTTCCTCTTTTACCCGACTTGTTATTTGAATGGAAAGATAAGAGGTATCCTGACCCTTGGGAAGTCTTCTCACAACTGAAATATTTGGTTAAAATGCATTTAATATAATTTTTACTTAAGTTTCTACCAAATCTGCATGCTAGATGAGTGGTATGACTGTATTTGTGTCGAAAGACTTAAAAGTTAGTTTTATAGACATCCATTTTCCACAGACAATGACGAAAGAGAAAATTTGACATTGGGGGACGACTTAATAATTTAAATACAAAGATTTATTTGTTGCTGGGGATGAATAAATATTCCAGGGCCCATCGCCCCTCGTCCCCCAGCTACTGTAAGCCCTTTCCTCGGATTCAAAACACAACTCAAACCCTGAGTTTTCTTGGGCTGTTCTAATTTTCCAGAGGTCAAATTTTCAACCAAAGCGTTAAACAATTTTTATCAATCATTTTGTAATTTCATGAAATCTTGCGGCATGAGACTGAATAGACAGATGGAAACGCATTTGGGCCATCATCTTTAGCCAGAAGCAAGGGTCTTGAAATATGTTTTAGCCATTTCAACTGTGTTAATGTGCCTCTGAATAGAAGTATTAGTGCTGCTGCATTCTTGCACTGAAAATGGTTTTAGAGCATCACGGATTTGCCCTATATTTGGTGGCTGAGTGTGTCACATTATGACCAGGGCTGTGGTGTGATTCCTCAGCACATGGATGTTCATGTGGCTTTTCTCCAGGAATTTCAGCTTTCTGCCACATTCCAAAAGGTTAGGTGCAGTGTTTCGAAATTACCCATTGTGTGTAATTGTGTGTGTGTGCGCATGAGAATGTGTGCCATGCATTTGACAGGCATCTCTGCTTGTGCCCTTCATTTCCTGGGATATTCTCCAAGGTTGCTGCATCCTTGCACTGAATATGCCATTAATAACAATTGACGGATGCTTAAAAAAATTATCAGAGTGCAGGTGTGAGTGGAGTGTTTATGGGAATGCTTTTAGTGGATAACTTTTTATCAGGAAAACCAGGTGGCCTGGCAGAGATGTTGCAGGCATTCAGGAAAGTGTACTCTACAGAAGATTGGCATATCCAGATGTTCTTGGTTTATTGATGGGGGAAGTTAATGATGAAAACACTGTGACTAGACTGACGTGCCATTAATGAAGCATAATGAAATTAACCATTAGCTAATGGTGGACGAAGATAATGGAGGGGACACCCATTACTTTTTGTGATGTTCTCTAGCTTTGCCACCATCCTCTTCTGTGCAGCTGCCTCCACTCAGTCTAGGGTCAGTCCTTTGGTGAAGGTGTTTATTGTTAGCTGAACTGATCTTACTTTACCCGTCTGTAGGAGTACAATACGTTATGTGCATTTCATATACATTTTGTCTCTTTGGATATCTGTGTCTTGAGTTAAATGCTACCTGTTTCTAGGAAAGACTGCATTATTTTATTTTTTTTATTTTTGTATTTTTTTGTCAAAATTTGTCTCTTTAATGCAAATTTTTGATAAGCTGAGCAGGTAGATCTAATTGTTTCAGTTTAAAATGCCAGGTAGTTCAATTACCTTTTATGTGTTTTCTATGTACTTCTTTGGATGAATGATCCCCTTAATGCATGTGAGTTTGTGTACAGTACTGTGTAAAAGTCTTAGGCAATCAAAAGAAATGTTTAAAGCTGGGTAGTAAGGGCACATTTGCTCAGAACAAAAAATACAATTTAACATTAAGACAAATGCAAATTAAGAGTAACACAGTAAACACTGTAAGAATTTTATCTGTTCTGATATCTAGTTGGATGGCTAGATGAACACCACTTCAGATCCCTATCTCTCTTCAGAGGCACCTCAGCTGTTCCTTGTAGCTCATATAATTAATGATTTCATTAGTTAAGAAAAGTCAGTGACATAATGATTAACTATGAGGTGTGTGCTAGTGGTCAAGTCCAAAAATCCATGGCTGTATTGTAGGGTTGCTGCAAATTCTGGGTTGTTTTTAGCTGAAGTTTTGAAATGGTTAAGTAACACACTTTGTCATAGTTTTACATCAACATGAAGATCATTTTAAACATGCTGAAGACTTTTGCACACTGCTGTATGTTTCTGTGCTTCCATAAATAAACAAATACAGAAGCCTTTTCATGTTTAATGAATTGATAATTTTTCTGCAATACACGCAGACTTTTTGCTTACATGGAAATTTATGCGTAATGTAACCACGCATTCAGTATTGAGACTTTAGGTGATTTCTTACAAAATTCCTACCTCTGGACCATGGGCTGAACTGCTGGTATATTAAACAGATACAAGGACTAATTGTGGGGGTTTATAGAATATATTTTTTAATTAAGGTATAAGGAATATGTAGCTGTAAGCAATAGTTAATAGGTAAATATTAAAATTCCTGTTTTGGTAGCATAGCTGAACTGAAAGCTTATAACTAAAATAATATAACAAATTGCGCTGAAAGGCCATAATATTGCTAACTGACTAAATTGCTAACATCTAAGATTTGGTCCTAGAACCTGCAGGATTGTATGCCAGGGTACCCCC
>JAODJW010000038.1:2075320-2101792 GCA_026777045.1 Hyperopisus bebe | reverse complement strand
CCCCAATATCCACATACCCACCCACCATTTGTGACATCACGTGACAGAGGGGGAGGAAAAACAGGCGTTATCAAGAGCAGAGGTGGTTTCATTTTATGGTGGAAATGAGTTGCTTGTAAAAAACCAGGCATGTGCCCTTTCTCTTCTGTGAAGGTGATGTGACCCATTCCAGTCCCAGTCATATTGTTAGTGATGTGCCGATGTAGACACTTTGACCATTAACAGATATATTTTTTGTCTAATATCGCCGACACTGATAATAAGTTTATCTCTGAGCCACTTATTGAGCAGGGTATGTGTGCGTGTGTGTGTGTGTGTATGTGTGTGTGTGTGTGTGTGTGTGTGTGTGTGTGTGTATGTGTGGAGGGGAGTTTCCAGCAGTGAAACTTGCCGCGTTTGCAGGCTTGGATTTACGGAATTAAATACATGTTTATGAATTGCAAAAATGTCAGGAGACCTCTTGTAAGTGGTAATTGAACCGACAAAATCTCTCGTCCTCTGTTACAGAAGGGGGTAATCGTCCAGTAGTTACTTGTAGATCTGCTGCTGCTCACTTTGAGTATTGATAAAGTATAAATATCAGCCTGAAAAAAAACGGTATAACAGCCAACAGGCCTATATTATGCATGTCTCCCTTATTGTTTCTTCTGTTTTCATAAAGACAACATGAAATGCAAAATAATAAAAGGAGAGAAGCATATTGCTCAAGAATTGTGAGAGAAAATTGTGATCTCAGCTCTGTGAAATGTCACGATTCAATATCATGATTCATTTTTTGCCCAGAATCGTGCAGCCCTAATATTCCTCTCTTTTATGTTTCTGCTGTGGATATAAAAAGGCAAAGAAAAACCTTAACAAAACCTTTGCCGAATTATAACCAGTTTAAATGCCAAGGGTACAGACATTGTGTACAGCAGCAGGTGCCCATGCTAATGCTTGCTATCCTGCTACACCTAACATGCTATTTTTTTCCTATAGCTCATCCCTACTAGTCCCCCCAGTAATTCCAGCACCCCGAATGGCACCATGGATATGCTTTCAAAGACGGATAATTACAACATGCATGACGTCTTCATCATGTCACCCGTGTCTGGAAGTTATGAATCCAGGTAATGTATTTCTTGGATTGTCACCTACTCTTAACTTCACTAAAAATAGTAAATTGACAATAAAACTCAAGCCTTTGCCATCATAACATTTTAAACATAATCAAACAATAGGTATTATTAAGCATACAGTACTCCAGCTTTTAAATCAGAGAACTGTAATGCACCATTGATCTTACAATGAATCGCAATCTCTGAATATTAATAGGTTTTATAACTTGGAAGAAGTATTAGCATTTTATAGGCATACTCTATATACTATTAGCTTCGCAGTTGTAGTATGAGTGGGTTTTGAGGCAGTAATTTATAGGAAACTAAATTCTGCTTAATTTTATTCTATTAATGAGTTTTCTGGAGAGTCCTTTGGAACTTCAATGAATCTCAAATAAACTAAATACTACTACTACTACTCCTACTACTACTACTAATAATAATAATAGACATACATGTCAGCTTGCTTGTTATGCATCATACATGTTGTAAAGGCATACTGGCAATTCTGTTTGTCAGCATGTTAGCTTACGATGTTCCAGCAGTGTAACTTTATTTTTATTAGCCATGAGATGGATGTCACTTCCTGTGATGATATCGACGAGTACAACATAGCAAGGCTTGGCTGGAAGGGCTCAGAGTCACCCAGCTACTACCTTGACCATGAAAATGAAAAGTACTTCCCACTGGTGGAGGATGAAGAGGTGGCCCTGGGGCCAGAGTATGACAGGGGATATTCCTCATGGCTTCCTCGGCGTGAGAGATCCCCTCCTCACGGTAAGACTCCCCATAACACTTTACTTAAAGCACTCATCATAATGCATTATAAATACCTTCATAATGCATTATACTATATTCATAATTTATAAATATTTAGAAAAAGACATAACATAATATTGCCATGTTTATTATGCATCATGAATGGTCTATGAAGCTCCCATCAATAATGCTCTATAGGTACCTTCATAATGCATTATAATGCATTAGTATAAGCCTTTGCAGAGTTTGCAGAGTTGCCTTGCAATAGTTTATTTGCTTTTGCTTCTCGTCGAGAGTGGGGAGGCTGGAGGGAATAGACCTGATACCTGCTGGGCTATAACAAAGCCACAATGTTTACTAATCCTCTTAGACACATGAAAGTGTAACTTCTGAGGTTTCTCTGGTCTGGAAGGTTCCTGGTGGCAGATAATTCTGGGAAAGCACATTTTAATACTACTTTTGCAGGCTGGTAGCTGTACAGCTTATCTGAGCTATTAATTTCCCTATTAACTGCTTTGCCTATTTGCTGCAAAGGCCTCTCCGGTGGGGGTTGATATTCCCTGCCTCTCTCCCATTTTTTTGCTTTCCCTTCACCCTTCACTTATCACACTCTCACAAGCCTTCTGTGCTGAGATCTGACTCCTTTAACACATTCTCTCCACGGATGACCTGATCGACACAATCCCCGGACCTCTTTCTAGGGCCCGGATCTGTGCTGATGGAGTGCAACTGGATGGGAGGAACCAGGGATGCAGACCTATACAAGACAAGCGGCAGAGGTGGATACAGCCCTCAGTTACTGCTGTGCACTAAAAGGCAGGGCTCTCAGTACATGAGACTGCCAGCCACAATGCAGATAATGAGCATGTTTTACTGCATGTTTACTGCCACATGTTATTTACATTAACTACCATATGACCTTTTGATTAAGTGATGAATGTAATTTTACCCAATTGGACTGGCAATTGATAAGACATGAGTCAATACAGCATCCTTATGAATGCTTTTGACACCTTGATAATGCAGCCTGATGATTTTAGCTTTTCCTGATGACAGTACTTGTTAATTGTTGATGATTAATTGTCAGGGTTACATATCTGTGTCTGTAGTCTGGCAGGAAGACATATATTATTAATAATAATAAAAAGCATACTTTATATTTGAAGATAAAGCACAATCGCATCTTAGCGGGAATGAAAATAAATGTTTCCCTGTTGTTTATTTGCTAAATTGGCATAATGCCCTCAATGCATTATCATTCCTTCACTGGAGATAAAGAGGGCTGGTTGGTACTCTGTATTAGTAGTTTGTAATATTTGTATAATGCTGATATAATTCATGGATAAGAGAAATTGGTTTCACAATAAACAGTAGGTCCCTTAAATTTACCAATTTGAAGGGTTGATGATAACAGGGAAAAAATATTGAGGGTACATTGTAGTGTCAGTCCACAACAACATTTAACGTGCAGTTTTATAGAATAGAATAGAATAGAAAAGAATAGAATAGAATAACAATACTTTTTCTGAAAATGTGCTAAAAGCTATGTATCATTGTTTATTATTCTTATTAAACATACATGTTTAATACACGTACATGTAAAACTGAAAAAGAGGTTTCTCGGGTATTGTAAGAGATTGGAAACAGCCACGGGGCTCATGCTGTATCCATACTGGTCTAAATTTGCTGCAGGCCATTAATCCTTCTGCCCTTCTTGTCTATTTCTTGCTCAGCCAATCTGGAGTGCGCAGCATCACAAGCCAAAGACAAAAATACAACATCAGAAATGCTAATGAACACAATCATGAAAACACAACATAAAATCTTCCATTTTTATACTTAATTCCTTTATTTAATTAAACGGTTTGGTTTTTGTTTGTTAGTAGAACATGGGAGTACAATGAAAAGACCTACAATGAAATGACTGAAAATGAAATGACGGAGTGGCTACTTTTTCATAACTTTATTTTTATTTTTTATCTTTAGTCTAGCATTGTGAATAATAATAGTAACACTACCTTGCTTTTCCATTGTGTTTTGATTCTCCTCACACCAAAGCCATATTAAAAATAACCCAGCTATTTTTATGCTCACTTTTCTGAGCATTTCCTCTCAGTGGAAATTATGGCTTTGCTTTTGCCCTGACGTAATACTTCACACAATACCTTACAAATAAACCCGCCACATCACAGGCGCACGCCCACAGAGGAAAAAAACATGACAATTTTATCCTAATTTTACAAATAGCAACACAATTTTCCAAGTCAGACTGTCCAGCTCAATTTAACAAGAAATCTTTGGGTAAAAATTCAGCAAAAGTGTAATATCCCTATAAAACATTACACACATGTAACAAAGTGTTCTATAGAATCTGTACAATTTAAAGTTTTTGAGGTGTATACTATATTAAAAATCTCTTTGCATATGATATGAAATAATATCACTATATTGCATAATTAGTTTAGGTGTAGGAAGGTTGTACAAATGTAACAACAGTAACCAGAACTGAAACTCAGCCATGTTTCCTGTGAGGGTAAAGTGAGAACAGTGAACATGACAGAGTATCAAGCTGTTAAAATTATTTTGCGATCCTGTATTATACCATTTGGTCTTATGTATTTTTGTGGTACTTTGAGGGATAATAGATCTGTAATGCTGCTCTCTTGCTTCAGTAAATAAAAGGCTAATTAATTTCCATATTATATTATGCAGGAGGCAGAATCACAGTGGAATGTGCAGTGTACGCTCTCTTATAATGCTATAGCAAGCAAATTGTACGAAGCCCAGCTAGGGTGGGTAAATGAGCTGAGAAAAGGGCTATCGGCAGAAAGCTGGGGGATCTCGGGATGGGGGGGTCTTGCATTTGATCAGTTTTTTCTTATCTTTATATTATTATACATTTGTTTAATTTTCACAATCAATCATAGATATATTATACAGTCAAACTTGGAGTTCCGTAAGAAAGCATAGGCATATAGCCTCAATGACCAAGGTTGAAGATCCATTTTAAGAAAAAAAAGCATCAAAGAACATCAGAATTGCTAGAAAATACTTTTTATCATGTTCGCCAGATGTGCTGCAAATGTTGTTGGGTGCAGGTTACTGAAAACATTTAATGAAGCAATTGACTCCTGCATAAACAGTCGCTTAAAGTCTAAACTAAATCTGGAGGCACTGACATTGCCTGCAATATTATTGTGACTTTCTGTGATTTTCAGGTTTTGCACCTGCTTGTGTGGATGTGTGAGAGCAACTTGTTGTGTTACCCCTGTTCTTTACAGATCCTAATAACTCCCTTCCACACTACTGGAGTGACAGCAAGATCCTAATGATTCAGGATGATTTGGACATGGGGCAAAATTGCAGGTGGGAACCTGGACAGCACTTACACAGGAAGAGCAAGAGCAGCAGCAGCCGATACCATATCAGCCCCTCCCTGCTGCCTGCTAATAATGTAAGAGACTCCTTTCATTTTGTGAGTCTTTCCATTGGGTTTTCTGCTGTGTTTTAGAAAATTCCACGGTATGCCGAGGTGGACATTTGCATGCACGTGGTAATTAGTTCTTTGCATATATTCTCACCTTTTTAAACCATATTGCTTCACAATTATAAATTCAGATTTGCTGTATTGGGTTGGAGTTTGGCAGTGCATATACATGGCACTGTACATTTATCATATTGTTTTTTTAACCATGAAAAATTGTTTTGGAATAATTTAGTAACATAAAATGAATAAATCTCTTCTGGATTGTTTTAAGAAGACAAACAATTGTATTTATATTTTGGTTATTATGTGTTTGACAGACCATATGGTTCATAATGCTTTAACATTGGGGTGCAGGAACATATAGTAAGTGCAGTTACATCACCAGAAGCTTTTTCCTAAGATACACAAAACTTCTTTGATATGGATGCTGCTTTGAAGAACACTTGCTCCTTGCACCATCACACAGAAATACCTCAATGATGTGTTATCACATAACACTGATTAGACATTAGAGTTTTGTTTACATTGTTTTTAGGGCTGCACGATATCAAACTGGGATATCACATCGCGATATGTGAAATATCTGCATGTAATATTGTGATATTTATTAAAAAAAAAAAGAGATGAAATTACCTGAAAGGTAAGTTATAGGCAAAATTAACTTATTATCTACCAATAGAGTGTATTGAATGAGTTGGTGATGTTACCACAAGTTGTGTTGACAGATACAAAGCAGTGCAGACAAATGCTGTGTGACTACAGGCAGTCCCCAGGTTAAGAACATCTGACTTATGGACTACTTACGAACAGACTGTCATATAACCTATTATGTTAAAAAAATCCTGTTAAATACAACCGTTCGTGATAACAAAGGCATGCTCTACTCTGTGATGCTCATGAAAACAAGGTGCACCTTTAGCAATTTGTCGGCTAAAGTAACGGTACAGTATGTAGTTACTTTTTTCTTTTTTATTACTGTATGATAATAATTATTATTATGTGCCGCATTATTCATTTTCCGACCTACCTACAAATTAGACTTAAAGACAGACTTAGGGAACTGATCTCATTCGTAATCTGGGGACCGTCTGTACTGCGCAATGAAGATGCTGATATGTCATATGGCCCTGATTGTTCTTCCTGTAAACATCTTTCATCACAAATGAAGAGCACATTACTTGTGTTCCCATGTGAATTTCCTGACTTCACTATGGTAACAACTTATATTCCATAGTATATCATTAATTCAGTTTTGTTCACAAAAATTATTGTGGAAAAAGTGCAATGCATTTAGTAACGTACTTTTTTATTGTAGTTTTTTCAAAAGGATACATTATCCAAAATCCTTAAGATGAGTTAACCTCAGTGTACCGTGAGCCTCCTCTTTGTGTTTACTTGTTCAGTAATAGCAAAGTCATGCTTTTCCTTCAAGGACTCTGAATACAGAAAATTGTGCTGGGGCTTGTCAAGAACAAACGCTTAGTACAATTATAAATGCATAAAAGCAGACAGCCTCGGGGAATCCAGTGACATATTGTATTAGGCCACTGATTGGTGGTTTGTATAAAGAATAGATGCCATGTCAAGAGCTGTTCCACTTCAGTAATGGACGCTTTCAAGAAATAGCCCTTCTCATTTTGTGACATGTCTGGGTTTCTTAATAACAAATCTAGCAGGGGAGGACCTGGGCCAAGATTCACAAATGAGATTGGTGTCCCGATATCCAAATAAAAAGTGCTTCAAGGTAAATTTTATTTCAGTTCCCATGTAAGTTACTTGTACTGTTCTGGTCCCTGGTATATTTGGAAGAATTTAATTTTTGTGCTGTTACTAGTCCTCTCTGGAGCGATATCGCAATATCTGTACCAAGGCTTATTATAAGCTATGAAGTGACAAAAAGTCAATCGTGAACATATATTCCTGTCTCTATATATCACAAATCTAATAACGAGTGAGCTGGCTTATGGAGGCATCTCTGCAGGGTTTCGTTGAAGCCTTGCTGACACCCATCACAGCAACAGGAAACAGCATCGGGCTGAAACGTTTCTTTGTCTTCTGTTCCTCTACAGAGTGTTGGAGACACACAACGAGTTGAAACTGATCGGTGAGTGAACCTAATATATCGCAGACTCTCACTTGACTTAAAATGTCGCAATTATACATAATTTCCCCTTTTTATAATTGTCTATTTTAATGATTCATGATCAGCATTATTATGCTTCTCTGACTGGTATCCAGCAATTATTTATTAAACTTAAAATTATAACTGTACATTATGCTGTATTTAGACACTTGTTTGATTATTCAAACACATTAATAGTAATTTTATATTTTTCCCCACTCTCTGTGTGTGTATCTTCTGTGATTTTAATAGCTAGATAAGTTTTATATGAGATTAATGTACATGCTTGTATTTGCAGGGTGATTCCATTAAGCAGTCACTAGTTACTTAAAATTGGGTTCCTGCATTGCACTATTTTCAGTTTAGTGTATTTTTCCTTTACCCTGCTGACATATGTCCAACAAACATGTTTCAAGGCATAATATTTGATTGCTTTTAAATATTTAGAGTAATAATTAGAATATTTTGTACATCAGAAAAAAAATCTGTGGTTGTATGCAGAATACATTTCTAATATACCTTGGGCCAAACCATCTCTTCTGCCATAATGTGTAGGTGTTTTCTCTGCACGTTTTCAGGACATTTACAGGAAGTTGTGGCTGCATACGGCCATTATTTCTTGCCTTCATGAAGAACAGATATTACTTATGTTATGTTGGCTAAAGTCTACAAACCTGAAAGCAGTAGGTAATAGACATATATACAGAGACAGACGAACATATCATAAAATATACTTCAGCATAATAATAAAGGTACATTTTTACAACACTTAGAACCTTAATATCAGCACATAATGTAATAGTGAGACATAACAGGAAGCCAACTTTAAGAGTCAGAAAACAGAAAGTGATAGCTCAGATAAGAAGAGTTGAGGTGATTGTATTGCCTGATTCATATCTGCATTTTCGCGCTGAAACAGCTCTCAGGTGTTTTTATGTTCTCTTTAGGGTTTTAGCGCTTGTGTCCATATGCAATACTTACATGTGTCGCCTTGTTTAAATGACATTAAACAAAACACACAATATTAAATGAAGACGAGATCACATTTAATAAGCCTGTTCAAATCGAGACGATTTAAAGGATCCTTAACCTTTTTTCTCGCAGATGAATTATATAATTTATTCAATTCCCTTCTACAGATATGCAAATACAGGAATTGAAAAACAAGGTGCAACATCCATGAAGAAGGTCAGTAAGTCATTGTATGCTTGAAGCAAAGATAAAGTCATTGATAAAAAGGAAGTATAGAGATAGAAATATGAATGATACTAATGTACTGTAACACACTGGAGAGGTATTTGTCAATACTTTTTTATGCTAGAAATGTTAAATTTTTTTGGTTTGCGAATTACATTAACTCTCATTGTTTTATTTATTTTTACTTTGTTGTTTATTTAGAACTATGAGCTGTTGCTATACTTTGGTATATATACCGTAATATACTATGTGGTATCTGTCAGCTATGGCTCTCAGTAAGGAGATAAGGAGAAATAATCACCGTGGGATCTTCAGTCTTCATGTTGTTTACGCTGCTTCTCTCACTGCTCTGTACTTCCCCCTTTAGTCATTTCACTATGCCTCCTTACGAACTAAAACTAAAAGGAGAACTAAAGGTAAGAGATACATGAGAATCTTTGAGCACCATTAACTGGGAGCAGAGTATAATGACATTCTCCCTTTATATTTAGAATTAGCAAAAGGACGCAGGTCTTTGAAATAAACACTAGGGAAAAAAAGATACTTGCGCTCAATATTAGATCATTTCCATTTCCAGAAAGCATAATTGATAGATTTATTATAAAAACACAAGAGAGCTGTGATGTGTCTAATGTGCTAATACTACAACAGCATCATTAAAAACTGTGAACAAAAAAGTTGCGAGTTTAAGTGGGGTGTGTTTGTTACACTCTTATATGGATTTTGGATTATGAATGACTTCTGTAAAATGTAAATTGAGTTGTACAACAACAATTTCTAAAAACAATTAAATGTATTATTTAGCATGCTTAATTATGGGTTTCAAAGAGACTGAAAGCTAACACAACCATAAAATCAGGGAAACACAGATAAGGCTTGTCTTTCTAACTGGAGAGGCCTCTGTTCCAACATCTGCCTTGATCTGTTTGTCTATCCATCAGGCTCTGTACCCGACATCAGCCGCAGGCGTGTCTCCTGCAAGGACCTGGACCATGGCGATTGTGAGGGCTGGCTGTGGAAGAAGAAGGATGCCAAGGGCTACTTCAAACAGAAGTGGAAGAAGTACTGGTTTGTTTTGAAGGACTCCTCCCTTTACTGGTACACCAACCAGAATGTAAGTAGCCACACCCAGCTGTTCATAGATTCATTTTATAATGGCAACTTTGTTTAACAAAAGACCAAAGGGATGGAGTGAATTGCCTCAGATCAGTCTTTGGGTCATGTATTACCAGTGCTTGAAGTGGGCCGGTACTCACTGGTACACAGTACCAGCACCTCAATTGTTTTTTCTATTCAGTGTATCAACACCTCTCAATATCTGATGATACTGAATAACAGTGGGAATACCGAGTAACAAGAGGAGTACCAGCACCTGGTACTGAATAACAAGGGGAGTAGTGGCATCTGGTATTGAATAACCAAAAGAGTACTTGCAATTGGTACTAAATAACAAGGGGAGTACTGGCACCTGATACCGAATATTAAGGGGAGTACCGGCACCTGGTACTCAATAACAAGGGGAGTACTGGCACCTGATACCGAATAACAAGGGGAGTACTGGCACCTGGTACTCAATAACAAGGGGAGTACTGGCACCTGGTACTCAATAACAAGGGGAGTACTGGCACCTGATACCGAATAACAAGGGGAGTACCTGTACCTGTTTCTCCCCACTTCAAACACTGTGTATTAAAGTGCACTGGGACGGTTTCGGTCCACTGCTGCCTGTCATGATATTTATGTATTTATTTTTTTAAATCCTGTCACATTTTTTTTTTGATCTCTTAGGGTCCAGGTTGTGTGCCTTGAAAAGTTTATTTCACAGCATACAAATACTTGTTGTTTAATATATATTTCTAGTTTTTACACCTCTAGCTTAAAATAATGCAAATACCTGTTATACGATCATACACCTATAGTTTTGATCTAACAGCAAACTTGAAGGACATCAGTAGTTAACCACTCAATGCTGCTGCCCAAACCATCCCTCTCTATACCAACTAAACAGGACGACAAAGCAGAGGGATTCATCAGCCTCCCGGAGTTCAGGATCGACAGGGCTGTCGAATGCAGAAAGAAATTGTGAGTCTTCTCATCTAACTGTATCTGCAGCCTGCTCATTGAAACCTGAATTTCCTCTAAATATCTTTAAAGTTCTATAAAAGCAGCCATCCTTCCTATACTCTAAACAGAAGGTTAGAAAAGGAAAGGAGGTGTTCTTTAAACACCTGTATCACCAGGCTGCTCTAAAACCCAGTCTCTTTCCTCTTCAGAAAACGGATGACTGGTTGTCAAGTACGGCAGTTTCTTCAGCTATTCAAAAGATGACACAATTTCTTAATCTTTACTAATCTTTCTTGTGAATGATCCCTTTGCTATATAAATGGGGTGTCTCAATGATGTAACTGATGATGCAAGCATTTACCTTTCTCAGCCAGCATTGTTTTCCTAAAATAATCCTAAATCATTTAGAATCAAGCATTGTTTTTCTAAAAGAAAAATCTAAATTGACATTAAAGCTGACGAAAAGATGATTTATAGTGCCTTCCTGATAATTAGCCACAACAACATAGATTCATGCACAATTTCTTTTTGTTTTAGTGCGTTCAAAGCATGTCATCCTAAAATCAAGAGTTTCTTCTTTGCTACTGACCATTTGGATGAAATGAACAGGTGAGTACATCATTTCAAGCAGTTTCTTATTGTATCTAGGTTAATCTTCACCTAAATTTATTTAATTCTCACGTAAGAGCTGTAACTATGAATTACAGTGCCATAGTATATGGCCACTACCCGTATCATTATATACTACCATATAAATATAATAAAAAATTTACATACAGTTCTGGACAAAAAAAACGGGTCTAAAGTTAATGTTGTGCAATTTGAGTTGGGCCCATTTATTTTGCACATATATTCTACTAGGAGGAATTTTTTGCCTTACATTTATGATGCAAAGATGTCTGTAGAACATCAAATGTAGCTGCATGAAATGGTATTACAGCTAAAAATAAGCACTTTTAAATTAGAAAGAAATATAAAAAATATTAGTCTGGTAACATTATGACATTGGCACTACAGATGCTACATGGGTCCAGTGAAGTAGGTAAAATCATATGAATAGTCAGGACTAAAGGTACCATTTTACAATAAGGCTCCCTTTTGCCACGTGTAAATGGTAATAACTCATCAATAAAAAGAAAACAGTGTTATAACTTGTTTAAAATTATCTATTAATAATTTGCAAAGTGTTATTGTAAAGTGGCACCAGACTAAAAAAATATCCACAATGTCACACCCAGCTCCGTCCGATCCTCCTGTGTGCCACGCCCACCTCATTACCTCGTGTTACCACCTGATTGTTCTCACCTGTTTCTTGTTAATGCCAGCTTGTCTTGTGTATTTAGTCCTCGTCTGAGTCAGTCTTCCCCAGACTTGTCATTAATGTGCGTCGCTGTCCTTCCGTCTCGTGAATAAACCTGACCTGTTTGGACTTCCGCTTGCCTGCCCTGCTTCTTCTCTGCCCGAACGTGACACACAAAGCATTTGACAAAAATTCTGTAAAAAAAAATGATATAATTTCCCCTATGTTGATTTTTTATTATATTATTATATATTTTCTACAATGCTAGGGACATTGTTATGGGTGAGCAGGGGGTGAAGGGCAACCCAACCAAAACGGATCATGTGCATCCATGACCCCAGATTTCAATTTGTTAGAATTAGGATTACAAGTAATAAAAAAAAAAAATGTGATAACACTATAATTTAATATGTTGAATTTGTGAAATGCTTCAGCAATATAATGTAGCCATGTAGTAAAATTATGAGTTTGAAGCTCCCTTGAAATTTGCTGGATGCCCTTCGAAATTCAAATCTGGCTACAAACCTGGTCCAAATCACCAAAAGTTTGGCTAAGTTTGACAGACTAGAACAGAGACAGAGAGTTACATCTGAGAGGGACAGAAAGGGTTTATTACTGAATCAAAATATACACTAACAGAAACAAAAGGACTGCAAGGGGTCAAACAGGAGGCAGGGAAGAACAACCAGGAGGGACCAGGGTGAAGCACAGAAGGGGCCCAGCACTACAACAAACACTAACCACACAATTCTTTTAAACAAAATGTTGCGAATTAAACATTAAATAATCTTTAATGTCATAAAATCAGTTTGCATGGGAGGAAGTCTCTTGAATTCTGTACTGTCATTTCTCTTTTCTCGTCAAGATGGATGAACCGGCTTGGATTAGCAGCTATTGGTTACACACCTGATGACGAGATGCCCCGCCCTGACGAAGGTATGATAACGAATAAATAAATAAATATCCCATTATTGAAATATTTCAGGAGTCTTTGCATTAGTTCATTAAACCTTGAAATTGGTAGTGTACTCAGGGGCATCGGAGAGGCTTGGACACCCTGACAGATTCAGGGGCTCTAACACTTTACAAGTGCTCTTTGAATATGTAAAATTATAAGGTTATACAGTATAATGCCAGGGGGGTGGGGGCCTCACGGTGATATTCTGTCAGGGGGTCCAGAATGTCTAGTTACTCCCCGGATTGTACTGTTCACTTCTTTTATTTATACTGATCAGTACTCAGTCCTACTCTAAATTATTACATATATACTGCTTTGCTTCTTAGATTACTGGAGTGAAAGTGACCAGGATGATAATGATGGCTATATGACTCTCAAACAAGACAGCTCATCTTCACTGTGTGACACGTACCATCGCATCCATTCTGTGAGTATATCGACACGCATACAGGCTAACAAGCATACAAACCTTCACTGCGGGAGTTTCGTATCTGTAATAGAATTGTGCTCCGCTGAGCAGCATTTGACTGGCATTCTGACAGGATAATTGAATGCCACGCTACTTTTCTAGCTATAAAATATGAGGATACAATATTGATCTTTTTGATCTATTTTGTTACATTCCTTCGTACCATCAAACAAACTCAGCACTTACTGTTTATCCTTACTGCATGATACTTAGACCCTAACATTTTCTTCGGATTAATTGTCTGCATGTGCAAATTATATTGTTAAAAGCAGAGGCGGACATTTCAGGTCCAGAAAGTAAAAATCCAAACCAGGATTTTCTTTCAACCAACCAGTTGAGTACAATGTGATTGTGACTCTTTATAGTCAACTGGTTGGTTTGGATTTTTACTTTCTGGACCTGAAATGTCCACCTCTGCTTTTAACAACACCAACATACCATCTCAATCCCAACAGGTAAACTCGTCAAGCCCTTTTCCTGATCCTAAACACGGGCGCCATTTTTCCAGCGACTCCACATACTCCCATCCATCAGCAGAGGACTCTCAGCAAAACGCATTCGGCAGCGCCAGCTCCTCCAGCTGCCGCTCCATGTACTGTGAGCGACGTTCCTGGCAGGATCTAATGGAGACACCTCTTACCAGCTCAGGCATGCATTTTCTGCATACGGGGCCAGCTGAGAGTCATGAGGCAGGCCTCTGCGGCCAGGCCGGGGACCGGCAGCTTGACGTGGCCCCTGACAAATGGCGCCAAGCCACTCTGCCAGTACAGTATCGACACAAGTCTGACAGTGAGGGGCACTTTTCCCCAATGGAGAGTGAGGAGCAGGGGCTGCGTGTTCCCTACCACACCCACAAACAGCGCAGCCAGAGTCTGCCACGGAACCATGACCGTCGAGGGCCCAAGAGCTTCCTGCACACAGCCAGGCCTTTTGAGGAGAAGAGCGAGGACGATGAGGTGTCCTTTGATGTTTGCATCAGCAGCAAAGAGGGTGAGGCGTATCATGCTCCTAAGCAATTTGCTGCATTTTCCTATGGATGTTCTCCAAAATAACCTTACGAATGGCACGGCTGACAATCCCCTGTCTGCTAAATATAGATTTTTGTTAATTTTCCAGGGTGCATTTCTTGATTTATTCAAATCTTCATTTAATAGTTTAAAAAAGTCTGCTCTAGACATAGAAAGTCAGGTGATTTGATCATTTGGGGGCCTTCTGTTTGTAGCATGTAGTTGCCATTCATAAAAATGTAATGTTTTCCATACACAATATTTCTTCATTGGGTTATTTCATGCATTTCCCATATTGTGTGACTGGTTGTTATTAGTTACTTGATTTTCCCTGCCCATTTAAACCCTCCCTGCTGGCCGTCACCTGGCAATCACTTCAGTCAAGATATGCAGTATCTGGTACCGAAGGCAAACATGCCAGGAAAATGCTAATTTCTAAAGCTTTGGCTGCAAACCATGACTTCAAAGACTGAGTATTAAAAGTAGATGACAGAAAAGCTAAATGCAAAGTTTGTAGAACTACTATTGAGCTGTCAGATATGGGAGAGGGAGCCCCTTCCAGCCATCTGAATGGTAATTGATGGGCTTAAAATACTGGGGCTGGATTTTGTCTGCTCAGCACAGAGGCAGCCTGTTTTTCCATCATTTATAAGTAATGGAAATTCAGCTTTTTAGTCAGTGAAAACCAGGAAAGAGTCAGGGAATTTGACATTTGACTTAGACTGGGATCCCTCTATACAGGAAAGGTAATACAGAGCGGCCTGATATCTTCTGGACTGGAGATTTGACTGGAGACGTGTTTACTTGTCCTTCCCGTAGTTGTGCAGCCTTTCCCCTGCAGTCCAAAAACATGTGGCTATGTGAATCAGTCTATTGCAGCAATTCTTAACCCATGGCTCGCAACTGAAATTTGGGTCATGGCAAGTTCCGAAAGGGTTGTTAGGCAAGGTTAGAAATGTAAGCATTTTAAAACCAGCGTGCTCCGATGCTGACCCACAATCAGATTTCCCAGCCCAGTCGTAGAATTAACCTATATGAATGAGTCTTGGGTCTGCAACTGCTTTCCACAAAACTACTCAACCAATCCAAGAAGCCAAACCACAGATACTTAATTTAAAATTCACTGGCACATCCAATCAGATTTGTGTGATAAGCATCGATTGGTGTAAATTGCACTGTGAGCTTGAACATAACATTCATTTAAACCTATACTTGATATAGGGTCACGACTGAGCTGGCATGGTAAAAATTGGGTCATGGTGCCAAAGCGGTTGAACACCACTGATCTACTGTGTTTTTGACTGTGGCCTGTAGTCCAGGGTTTCCTCTGCCTTGAAGCCCGACGATGTTTATCAATACCAAGTAACACAAAGAACATCTATTTTTGACAAGAATGCTCTTACTAACTTGCCTCTCGGGAACTAACCTGCGATGCAAAGAAATTATGGGGTTGTTCTCTTTAGCAAGGATGCAACTGATGCTTCCTTTCTATTTGGAGCGCACATGAACAACAGGCGAGGACTTTTACTGTCCTCTGTACTTCTGTACTTGATAAGTGGAACTGTACTTTGGCGGAAGACGACGTCCCATGGGTACGTGAGAACACGAGAACGGTCAAGTGGGCACGTCGATTAAAAAAAATCCCTAGTCTGGGTGGGTTAGGCTGCAGTCTTATCTTGATTCTGTACTAGATAATGGTTTTGCAAGAAGGACAATCACATGATGGGGATGAGAATTAGATAATCTGACTTTCCCAAATGGGTAGCAGGGCAGCTTAGTGGGTATTACTGTTACCTCTCAGCTCCTCAGTTAGAAGTCTAAATTGCACTTTAGGTGTGTGTGTCCAAGTTCATACAATATGGCATCTCTGAGCTGCCCTTTAAGTTTTTGTGACTGTGCCCGATGATGGCGTCCCGGTCGGGGTGACCCCTGGCTTTGTATATACTGCCCAGCATGGGCTTCAAGGTGCCAGGCGGATGGATGATATATTTTACACTCAGTCACAAGCATCTCATTCACTTACACTGATTATCCACAAACACTCAACATTTCCGCAGTGCCTTAACAGGTAAAACAATTAGGTAATGTTATTTAGTTGGTTTGTTTATATGTTTTAATGTTTTCCTGTGCTTGCTTGATGAAAAATGAATATTAATGATTACATTTATTATGCATTGTGTTACAAACACTCTATATTAGAAAAATGTATTATATCTAGAATTAGATAAAAAAATTGGAAATAAAACTGAAGGACACTCATTCATTCATTAATTCATTAACCTTTATTTTAACAGGTAAAGCATTAAAAACAGTTTCTTATTTACAATGAGTCTGGCAAGTGCCAGAAAGCACTTGTAAAACAAAACAAAAACTGAATAATAATAATAATAATAATAGTAATAAATAACATAACATAACATACATTTTTATAGACATTTTAGAATTCAAATGTTTGAATTTTTGTAACCCCAGAAATTGTCAGCTGATAAATGTTTTTGATGCTGTTTGGCAAATTGTTATACTTTAGAAACTGATGCTTTAAATTCTGGAGTGAGGAGAACTGAATGAGAGAAAACTACTTACAAAAGGAATATATGTGCCCTGCGCCCCTTTCAGAGTCTCAGCATAAGAGACGCAGCATCGACGGCCTGCAGGAACTTTACCAAACGCTGGAGCAAGCCAGCTTGTCTGCCTTTGGAGACCAGCGTCCCTTCAGCAAGCAGGAGTTCCGCCGCTCTTTTGTCAAGCGCTGCAACAACCCAGTCATCAACGAAAAGCTGCATCGTATCCGCATTCTACGCAGTACCCTTAAGGTAAAATACTAATAGGTGATACTCCAAAAAGGGCAATAATGCACAGACTTGTGGACAATGAACATGTAGTATCTGGACTGAAAAACGATAAGGATTTCTTGCTTTGCACATTGGAAAATTAAAATTCTCCAAATGCAACACTGTCATTCAGTGAGAAATAGCTATAAACATGTGTTAACGAACAGGCTTTATTGCTAACTGATAAATCGATATAGACATGTGACCATTCAGATACTCGTATTCTCTCAGGCTAAAGAGGGAGACCTGACAGCTGTTAATCAAGTGCTTGAGGACTCCGAACTGACCTCCAAGAAGTTCAGAGAATGGAAGCAAAGGCACCATGAGCTGTTTTTGGACATCTGTGAGTTCATCTCAAGCACTAAGGAGCCCCAAAATGGTGAAATATCTGCCCTGGCCACACCCCCCATAGCACACACCCATTCCTTCTTTGAGACACATGTTTGAAAGACTTCAATGACTGAAGCAATGCAGTCAAGCATCATGAACACAGTTTTTATCTCTACTGTACTATACCCATCCAGTTCACTACAGCTCCATTCTGGAAGAGCTCACAGATGAGAAAACCCTTTTTCAAATATAAACATGGTACTAAAAGGAAATTACTGTGGTTTATCTTTTAATAAAAACAAAAAGCCTCAAATGTTAATAGTTGAATGTTCAAATAGAAAGTATTACATTTCATTCACTTTATATAAAAACTAAATACAAGAAGATAAAGCTAAATATATGTTTTAGATATTTCCTCTTATGCAATTTATTTTACTTTTTCAAATTTCCTTCTTGTATCTTTGTGTACTTCCAGCCACAGATGACATACTTTTTATTTATATTAGTAGATTTCCTTACCTTATTGTGTATCAGAGGGTAAACTTATTATTTTGTAATGAATAAAGAGCATATTTGTTGTGTGTGTGTGTGTGTGTGTGTGTATACACTCAGTGACAAAAAAAGTTAAGCACCCAGAAGTAATGGTCCGATTTGGATGTAATTTGGCACACATGCAGACCAGCGATGGGTATGTAAATGATTCGAATTGCAAGGAGCTGGTGTGTCTAGTCACCAGACCCAGAGGATGCCTTATAGATGCATTAGACAGCTTTACCAGCGTTTGATGGAGTTTGATAGGGGTCACATTGTGGGTTTGCATGAGGCTGGGTGGTCGTATGGTGCAATTGCATGTGGGGCATGTAGATGTCATAGACGCCTGAACCAATGGGCACGTGAGGGCACCCAAACACATTGTGAAAGTTCCGGTCGCGTAAGACAGACCACACCAAAGGAGGATCGTTGTATTGTGTGCCAAGCATTACAGAACCCCTTGACATCTGTGCCTGCCATCCAGACACAGGTGTTGGACTCTCTACAACACCCCGTGTCACCCCGCACCGTGTCTCCATGACTGGCATTAACTGTACCATGGGTTCACCGTCCCATATGTAGGCTGCCGTTAACACCAGCGGAGAGACGGCTGCGTTAGGAGTGGTGCTGTAACTGGGAGGTGTGGGCTGATGACGAGTGACGTCATACCATGTTCAGTGATGAATCTCGCTTCTGCATTATCATGGATGACCGTTGTGTGTGCATATGGTGGCGCTGAGGGGAGAGGACCAATCCTGCCAATGCTGTGGAGAGACACACCGGTGTTACTCCTGGCATCATGGTGTAGGGAGCCATAGGGTATGACATCATGGTGTAGGGAGCCATAGGGTATGACATCATGGTGTAGGGAGCCATAGGGTACGACTTCAGGTCATCTCCAGTGGATCAGGGGACCCTGATGGCACAGCGCTACGTCAGTTAAATCCTTCATCCGCATGTCTTACCCCTCCTGAGACAGCACCCTGGTACAGTCTATCAACAAGACAACGCCCATCCGCACATGGCACTTGTATCTATCGGTGTCGCAGCGATTAAATCATTAAATTTCATAATTATTCATTTGGACCCCCCCCCCCACATTTAACATAAAATATTAGTTTTATGCCAGTGTGTCCCCCCACTTCCAAAATGCTTCTGACGCCCCTGCTTGTATCTATGTACTTCCTGCATTATGTTGAGGTCCTCCTGTGGCCAACCAGGTCCCCCGAATTTTCCCCAATCAAACGTGTGGGATCAGTTCCGACTCAGACCCAGTGCCAGTCTAGAGGATCTCGAGGGCCAGTTACAACAGCAGTGGGCCGACTTGCCACAGGAGAGGATTCTCTAGCTGTATGTGTCCCTTCCATACCGTAACACTGCATGTATCTGGGGGGGGGGGTGCCACACCCTACTGACATGGGACCAGCAGTGTGCCAACACTGCCAACTCTGTTGTCCACTTGATCAGATATTATAATGATTGCAATACAGTCACATGACCTTTCATCACGCGCAGATTCGTTTCATTTCCATCGCGCTGTCTGGATACTTAACTTTTTCTGTCACTGAGTGTACATATGACATATACACCCAATGCATCTGTAGAATGTGACACATCACACTCAGACATAGGGAATGCTGACCACAGTCATGGCATCTTTTATGCTTTTTTCCATAATAATGTAAGTATATACCCAGTATACAATGCTAATATTACATATGTATATATTCATTACTTTTAAGTACCAAAATATGGCATGACTGGGGTTTTAAATAAGTGGGAATATGATTGTAACAGGCAGCTTGCTAACTTAAAACTGTGAAATCTTTGTGAATGCAATTGTATATACCTACAAAATCTTTAAAAATGAAAATAATTTTAAAATCAATTTCAAATGTCAAAAGAATACTTGTGTGCCTATTATATATGTATATATAGACACACATAGACTACACACACAGTACCAGTCAAAAGTATGGACACGCCAAGCCGCCTACAAAGGTGAGTGATAGTTTTGCATCACATGACCTGACCACCTGACCTAAACACAGTAGAGATGGTTTTGGAGGAATTTGACCAGAGAGTGAGCATATGTGGGGACTCCTTCAGGACAGCTGGAAAAGCATCCCATGAAAATGGTTTAGAGGAGACAGTAGGGTCAGCCAGTTGCTGAAGCAATTGGGGTTCAGGGCCTTGTTCAAGGGCCCAATGGTGGCATGACTCTCCCAACCATGGAATTTGAACCAGCAACCTTCTGAGTCTCAACCCACAGAGCACCCCTGTCTGAACAAAATTTTTTTGCTTAATAGTTCTTTGGTCAGTGTATAATTGCATATATGTAATTTTATAGTTTCTAAAATATGGAAAATAGTACACATAAACCTTTCTTTGGTCGGGTGTGTCCAAACCTTTGACTGGTACTGTAAATATATATATATGTGTGTAAGGAATTGTGAGCTTAGCCATGGATCGCTTCCTGACTTTGGATTGAACTCAGGTTCCTACCCTAAAGATGTGTTTTTTTGTTTTCATTTGCTAGACCTAGCTTTTGTGTGCACCATCACTTGCCATCAGTCATTACCAGAAAGTTTATATGCAAACTATATATTCATATCAGTGCAACATCTGTAATGTGATAATTGCTTATATGGCGTAAATGAATTTTCATCACATATAATTAACATCATCTAACATGGTCTATTCATTATCCAATTTAAACATATGTTAGCTTTAAATTATCCAAAATGTGTACGGAACATTCTTTAAAAAAATGAGAATCTATAAAAAAAGATTCAAATATTTATGCCAATGTACCGCAAACTGTGATTACAGAAAAATTAAAAATCACAGCTGGAAAAAAACTTGCTTGATGGAAGTGTATCCTCTGTTTTGTAGTGTTTCAATTACGAGAAAAATTACATGCTGAAAAAACTTGTATGCAGTAGTATGATGTAGTGAAACACATAGAAATCCATATACTTATCATGTATAAATTAAGAAGAATCATCAAATCTTTATGCCACTCAGCTCAACTTACCTAACTCAATGGAAAAATATTGCTATAGGCAATATACAAATGAGGCATTTACCTTATGTTAATTATATGTAATATGTAATTACTATTTGATTAATTCAATAGTTCATTGTGGTTCATTGATCAGTATGTAGAAGATAAAAGTCTCACAGCTAAGACTGTATGCAATTCAGCAAGATCGTGTCACACCTGCAAAGCCTTATTGCATATGAAGCTTTGAGCCAATATATTGAGAAAGCTCTGTTAAATGACATCATATTTTGAGCCAAGTACACTATTAGAGTTTGTAGGAGTATAAATCAAGTGTCTAATCTAAATGAATTACATTTTTCAGAAATAAAAAGCACCTTAAACGATTCAATAAATAATAAGTATTTATTGCAAAAAACAAATGACGAAAACACTGTATTAGCTGTAGCATTGTAGCCTCATATCTACAGAATTGAGCTCTTGTTTCTGGCCCCAACATGTGTGAGAGGGTTGCCACGTTCAAACTGGGGTTTCCTCATGGTGCCCGAAATTCCAAATACACGTACATGAAATTGTGCTAATTGTGATTGTCAGTGAGTTTGTATCTTGCAACTTATACAGGGTACCCTACCTATGCATCCGATGTATTCTGGGATCTGCGTCAGATTGCTAAGGTTCTAGGCTCCTAGGCTTTGAAAATAGATGAGCATAATGGATAGAATAGAATAATCTAAAGTCAACAAGCAAATCTGAAAAGTATTTAATACTAAAATTATTGCATAGGAAATAAAAAACTTTAGTCTCTTTAAGCATTGTCACTGTGGCAGTATGACTTTGCAGTTACTATATTTCTATTTGGACCTCACAGACAGTCTGCATTGCTAATTCAATATACAGTATACTCAGAAACAGAGGTGGAAATTTCAGGTCCAGAAAGTACAAATCCAGACCAGGATTTTGTTTCAACCAACCAGTGGAGTACTCTGTAACTGTGACTCTTTATGCTCAACTGGTTGGTTGAAACTAAATCATGGTCTGGATTTGTACTTTCTGGACCTAACATTTCCACCTCTGCTCAGAAAAGGCTAAATATCTCACTGCTGGATGGAAACAATGATGCGCCACAAGAAGAAATTAGAAATGTAGAAATACATGCAGTAGCTCATCTGTTAAGTGTTTTAATAGTTAATATTCATTGAAAAAAAATCAATTTTCATATTCATATTTTGTATTTAATCCTTGAAAACAAAGGTCATCTGTATTTTAGTCATAAACACTACTGTTATTGCAAGAGAATTACTTAGAACCCCACTTATTTTTAGTTTGTTATATTCACTGCCATGGATCATTTTAAGGGAATGTTCTCTGGAAATGTATACAATAAGGTGTTCTTTTCCAGGATGTTTTTACTAGTGGTGCATTTCATATAATTCCAGTCTTCACTGACGCAAGACTGCATTTCCCGATGTTACAGTGTTTTAACTACAGATTATCTGTGTTCTTGGTTTTGTCAATGCAGTTTTTCTTGAAACATTTGATTTTAAAAATTGATTTACAACACTTCATTTGCCTTTGTTATAGCTGCAGTGTAAGCCTGACTATGCGTAACTTGCACAAAAATTCTGCTCCACTGTGATGCAAACATTATATCCCTTAGTCGTAGGTTGTCCCTCACTGCCTCCACTGAAGAATCAATAGAATGTCTTCTACTGTGATGCCTCTATATATACAGCCTCTGTACCCATTAAACCCCACACTTGACAATTGAGCAACCAACAAATCAATCTAATGACACATACAATAATGTAAAATAAACAAAAATATTGTTTTTCAGAAGGAATTGTGCCATGAACTGCAAATCCGAATCAGGTGCTTGCTTTGGGGGCACAGAACAGAGCTGAATTTGATGATCACAGCGTAAGAAAATATACATGAGGCCTAAGTGACCCAGGCAAAGGGAGAACAGGATGCAAATATTAGTTTAAGAGATTTATTGGCCAGTATACTGGGTTACAAGGAAGCCACAGACACCAGTCAGCAATGACAACAGGCCCACTAAACTGACAGTAACCACAACAAGATAAATGCTCGACTCACCAACCAGACCCTAAGTCCTTATATGTAAAGGGCAACTGGTACAACACATAAGGGCAATCAGGGCAGGATAACTGGTCATTATGAGACACTAGGGTAACGCAATAAATAAACCTGACAGTATGATACATTTCTTTAACTTCTTTTTATCTATCTCTTTGCTTAGTAACTAAAGGAGATATTTAGACAGCATTTTATGACAAACTGCCTTTCTTTATGTCTGTTCGGTCGTATGACACCAGTTTGAATGGGGTTTCACCGTGTTGTTTTGTGGTATACAACAATACGTATCTCAGATATAAGATGAAAAGAACATATTGCTCTTTTTTCAAAATAGTAACAGCTGTACTGTGATGAATGACATGACAAAACTACAGTTATTTTTCCTAAGGCTCAAAGAAACTTTCTTGATTATATACAGAGATTGTAAACCAATAAAATAAAAATAAAAAGAAAAACCTGCACTATGAAATTACCTTCATGGTCTATGTTCTCTATCAGTTAGTACAATATATTATATGACGTTGCATTAAACTTCAAAAGCTGTGCATAAATAATACATTTAGCAATTTTGGTTTAATATTCTCTGTATTAGGGGTCCTGGATCCTTGCCCTTTGGGTCCTACTGAATATACAGTTTTTAAGCACTCTTGCATTGTTGGTAATAATGTTTTTAACCTTCGCATTTAATGCCAATATTGTTAAAAGCTAGCTGGCCAGGAACAGGACTGGGAACCTGGTGAAGCCTTATTTCTGTTTTTCAGCGTTGAGTATTTTGCATTGGTGCCAAATAATGCTATTGAGAATAAGTTCTTTTGACACATTTATTTTATTCTGTTACTATTTAAATGGACCCGATAATCCCAGATGACTTATTGTTATTTCCTTAGAACTTAATGCCTTAAATAATATTGTATGCTGAAGAAAGTCACCATATTATCAGCCCTACTTTGAGGTTTGTTGTATTCAAAGAGCTAGATATTTTACAGATAATATGCATGCAGGATATTAGGCAGCCGGCTGTCTTTGTTTAAACCTTTATGCATCTTTATCAGGCCAAATATGTTTCATGTCTTTATTATGAGAGTGCTGTCTGTCATTCCAATCCTTTAAGCACTAAGGACAGGAGATTTCAATAGCAACAAAACAAGAGTATTACAGCTCACAGATCTAAAAGATTGCATGTTATTTGTACTTTACAAACAGCAATTTGGTTTTCCAATGTTCTGACAATAACCCCCCCCTTTTGTTTTTTTACTGATGTTCAGGTTATCCCCCGATGAATGAGTTATCTAGCCTGCACCTTATATTCCATGTGAGGCCTCTGACATAAAACAGATCTGTGAAGAGGAATGTTTCATTTGAGGGTACACAAAGGAGATCAACCTACAGTGCCTTGATCAAGAACGTTGGAACCTCCAGGCTAAAGCTGTTATATGGTTCCATTAGATATGTGCGGCCGTCTGGTAAGATCATCACTCGCCAGACCAAGGGTAAAGAACTGCGAGTTGCAGAGAAAGGGAAGTCCTATAAATGCTGTTTGTGCGTACGTGCTAAATATCTAAGGGGTTTCTGTCTGCTGATTCAATGTTGTGTCATGCTGTGAATAGAAGGACAAACAGGAAATAGCTGGAGAAATGTGTTTAAGAATGACTTGCTGAATCTGAACGCTGGCATTGAGTTATCCCTGGCTGTCCGTTTTAGACATGGACCATCCATAACAAATAAACAGATTCGATCACAAGGAGGATCATAATGATACTACAGTGCTCAAAGTGGTATAAATGGCAAGTAAGCAACACTTAGAGGTGAGTTACAATACGACTGCTAGATAGACCACGGAACCTTTCTTCAAAATAACTTGCAATACCCTTCTATGCAAGCTGAACTCCTGTTCTTGGAAGAACTTAAATCATGTGCACAGTGAGGTCAGGAACACTGAATCTGAAAGAACACTTTTCTGCAGTGACTTTTGGGAGTCAGAAGACCATTAATAACTCCAATGATGACTTGGGTGTTAGGGAAGCTGTCACGTTGAAGAAGGTGACCTTCCGGGGAATGCTTTAGGAGGAATCCAGATGAAATGTTTGCGTGCTGAGAAGACTGCAGGAAGAGTAGTTGTTGAAATAATAGCTGAAGTGTGGGAGTTCTAGGAAGGTTTAGGGAAATACTCTCAGGTGGAGTGTATGTTCAGCAATGGAGTGAAGGTCCTTTCTGACCGTTCTGTTTTAACTCTGATATTTGATTTTTGATGATTTTTTTAACCACTGTTGCTGAAATCATTACAATGTGTTGCCTCCAAAGCGGTACAGCTGCAAGGGTGGCTGACGTTTACCTGGAGATGCTAAAAACTGGACAGTGTTGTTAATTTGCCTCTTCTGTGTCACATAGAAGATGGGTAAAGTGCTATGTTACATTGGAAAGGGGTCAGATGGTATTTTACAACTACAATGAAGTAACAAAGCCTATGCAAGGATTCTGGATGCAGGAGGATCTGCAGGAATACGAGGCATGAAGGATATTATTAATTATGGCAGCACATTCAGGTCTCAGTGACATACACACATCTTTAACTGATGCTTTAATAATTCAGCTGGCAGTTTGCTAACTGGGTGCCCACACGTGCATGCACAGCACACAAATCACACCCCCCCAAAAAAAAACTCAGTCCAATCCCTCAAGCAGATTCAGGTGGACTGTCATCACGTATACTTGGACATGTACTCCTAAACACTTTCGGGGGGGGGGGGGGGCCCTTCCTTGAGGCGGGGCGAAGGCAGGCTCAGATGATGTGCTGCCAATTTTTGGGGGTGTGTATAAGTGACTGGAATGAGTAGGCCTGTGTGGTGCCAGGATCACAGCGTACGAAGCTCTGCATGCTATTTCCTGCTCCCAATTTGTTCCCCTTCTAGGTAGTTTTAGGAAGTTTTATATCATCCTTATGTTTCTAATGATTGACAATATATCACAGAGATCCATATGCAGCACTCTGTAATTCTACTTAATGATGTTATACAGTATGTAGATGTTATATTGTATCCCTAGAAATAATTGCCCCATTTTCCTTTTTAATTACCAACACTAACCTTGCTCGGTCCACAGGATACAGATATTTTGTATCATTGGTCCAAAAAGGTGGTTTTGCCATTAAATAGTTCATGAATTTCACTGTATTTTCATTGATCACTATATCAGGTGACAATATAAATGTTTATACAGTTA
>JAODJW010000038.1:2049162-2070471 GCA_026777045.1 Hyperopisus bebe | reverse complement strand
CTGAGCATTGTTTCTGACCATGTCCATCCCTTCATGACCACCGTGTACCCATCCTCTGATGGCTACTTCCAGCAGGATAATGCACCATGTCACAAAGCTCGAATCATTTCAGAAGTTCAATGTCCTTGTTGCACGGCTCTTCCTGGACGATGATCGTTGAGCACTAGCGTTTGTTTACATAACGGCAGACACCGCTGCCATTGTTTGCCGGTGAGCTCAGTGTCTCGGTCAAGTCTCGGGGGGAACCGAAGCCGTCAATGTGCAACATATCGTCACTGTCGTTCTTATTTAGCCACGTTTCTGTGAATGCAGGAATTGAAACGGTTCTGTATTCATGCATGTAAGTCGCATTGGCTTGCATCTCGTCTGTTTTGTTGTGCACACGTTAGCCAAGATGACGGCGGGAAGTGTGCGATGTTTACAATTGTCCCTCTTAAGTCTGGCTCTGATTCCACCCTTTTTTTCCCCTCTCCTCCTCACCTTCTTTTCCTTGTGTGTCTGGTGGTCCCGAAGTAATTCCTGGGGTATTGTGTCTGTGGTAACAGTGTTTTGGGGGTTTTGGAGGTTCAAAGAATCAATGAAGGAATTTGTCAGGACCGGTCCCTGCCTTGTCCCATTCTGTCTGTCATTTTCCTGTTTGGCCAGTGGGTGTCGGTGGTCATCCCATTCTGTACCCTGTGTTACCCTAGGTTTATCTCTATTCACAGTCCACACAGTTTCCCTTGTTCCATGGGCTGAGCATATGACTGTGAACCATGCATCCCATACCATTGCAAGTTCAAGGCTGGCTGGACATTTTGGGGATTTGTACTCCAGAACTATATTTTTGTAAACCTCATGTTAAATCATGTTGCTTGCGTGATTGTCCCTAGCTAACCCTACCTGTGCCCAGTTTGTGTGTGTCCTGTATCTCTGGATCCCTAGTGTAATGGTTAATGGCCCACACCTGTCCCTTGCTGAAACCTTATTATTTGTGCATATTTGCACCTGCTCATGCCCTGTTCCTCTGTTGACTACTGAATGTGTGTAAAATGTTAGTTAGATGTTCCCTGCTGTAAGCCCTGTCGTGTATCTGTCTTCGTTCTACGTTTCCTCGTGTATAGTTTTAGTCTTTGTTAGTGATTATATCGCTTACTTGGCCTTTTTTAGACACCTCATGGTCTCTTTGTTTCTGACTGTTTCTGTGTTTGAGAATAACATTCCCTAAACTTCAGAGTCACCAAGTGGACCGTGACCCATGCCCCGACATAAGAGTTATTTTTCAGTATTATTTCAAACTTCTATTTATTGAACACACATAATATACAGATTCATGGCTGTCCATCATCAGCATCATCTACAAATGTATTATTTTAGTCAACATTCTGATTTTAAAATTAGAAAATAAAATACACAACCTATTTATGTACTGTATATCTGTCAGTTTTCAAAAGTAATTTTTATGTTTCTGTTAGTTCAAGGAGAAAATGAACAAATAATTTTACACTGAAAAATACAATGTGAATTTCCATATATTTATTTTAAAAATCAAGCCTTAAAATCACCTTTTCTTATATCTTTCATCAATCAATACATCAAAATGTTTTTTTCTCTCTATTTACAAGTGTACAGGTAGAGGTATTATATAAAACAGTTATGTCTAGCACAAAGTAGGAAAATCCTGTCAAGCAAGATCAATTATTTATAGTACAACATTATATGATGATAAAAACAAACTTTTGAATAATTGACAAGACAGTTGTTTTTGAATGAATGAACCAACGAAACAAAAAACAAACAAGATCTCAAGATTTGCTTCTTACCATTGATGAATAGTAATATCTAACATGTGGCATGCTTGTAACAGTGATATTTAGCAGTGTACAGTGCAATGGTAAATTAACTGGTGTTTTTAGGAACCCTGAGAATGACAGGAAGTATGAAAAATGTAATTGTTTTTTGCTGGACTGTATTAATTGAGGAACAATCCTGCTAATTCATGTGATTTAGGTACTTACCACTCTAGGTCATTATAGAACCACTGATCTCAAAATGTAGAAAACAGCAGTGAAAAGGGGAGATCATTAAGGAACAGAGACATGTTAATGCATGAGCTTACCTGAGTAGCAGCCCAGGGGTCTTGTAAAAAGGGGGCCTTAAAAAGTAGCCCCCCGATCATCAGCAGGGTATAAATACAAGCTGTAGCTGATGAACTGTCAGGTAATGCAATGTTGAAATCAGAAACTTGACTTTATTTCAAATGAATGTCCCAAAACTATGTTTACAAAAAGGCTTAAAATGTATTCATTAAAATCCAGCAATTTTTATGCTCAGTATCTTAATTAAATGTTGGTGTTTCATATGTCTCGATATAGCATGCCTTTCCATTTCGTGAAATATATAAATAGCTAATCCTCTGATTAAGGATGAATGGATAGGTATGTTCTTTTTCACTCTTACGGTTGAAGGGCACTAGCTAAATCTACACAATTCAAATGTTTTGCTGTCCAATCACAGGGTTCCTCCTTAATTGTTCTGCAAATTGATTCTATAAACCAGCGGTGCCGAATCTTATCCGCAAAGGGCCAGTGTGTGTGTGTGAGTTTTTGCTGCAGCTCCCTAATTATATTACTAATTAGAGGACTGATTGGCTGAAGAGTCCTCACACCTGGGTTTGAACAGCTGACCTAAAGGTTTCCCCAAAAACCTGCATACACACCGGCCCTTTGCGGGTAAGATTGGGCACCGCTGCTATAAACAAACCACTTAGTTAGTTGTAAATCCATAAATATGGATATGGATTTGAAAACATATACATTAAAGATGAATCTGCACTGACAAAAATGAATGAATGATATAAAAAATGTCCTGAATCTGTGCTTCCATCAAAGTTGTCATTTCTATAAATCACAGCTTTGTACTTCAATGCATTATTAGTTTACATTTTATAATTTACAATTTTTACAAATTAAAGTTTTGTGTATAATATAAAAGGTCTCACAAGTTCATAAGACAGAAACAGTCAGCCTGTGTCTGACAGTATCTCTTCTGTTAGTTCTGACAAATTTCCTGTCAGTTGTTTGTAATGTATTTAGAAGGTAATGATGATCAGGATCATGGGTTTATGAGTTGTCTGATAGATACTCAACATATCGCACCTGTACAGTTTAAAGTACACATTTCACCTAAATTGTAAAGTGCATCTTTACAGTTATCATCATTGCACATGCTGACAACAATGTTCACAGCTTTTGTGTTTAGTTGTTCCGAACATTTAATGATGATTTTTTTTTTAGTAATCTTAATAAAAAGGCTAGGTTCCAAACCTGTAAAAATTATCAGTCCAATAGTTAAAACAGTAAATCCTGGAACATTACACATAAAATTGGAAAACCCAAGACATCGCCAAATATAGAAGAGAAACAAAACAGCCTTAAAACTTTGCCCAACTTGTTTTCTGTTTAAATTTATCATTTGTATTGAAATAAGAGTCTGCTTGGTATGGAACATTTTTTGTCTTCACCATACCTCAAAAATATTCAAAATATTCAGAATCAAAATAGCACAAGCTCCACAAATAATATGCATAATTTCCAATAATGCACAGGTAAGTTCAATCTACTATATTAATTGTAGCAACATAAACTTTACACAGATTTTCTCCAGTATGTTTTACATGCGTTAAATTCACGCCATCTATCGATATATTGACAGTTAACACATTATCATTTTTAACACTTGCTCTTCAAGTTCTTATTATTTACAGGATTTTTAAGATATAAGTTATCATTATAACGTAATACACATCAGAGGTGTGAAAATCATACAGGATTTCAGGCTTAACTTTAGCCTTTTAATAGGCCTCTGTAAAAATGTAGCATTTAAAGTGTTAACTCATAACCAAATTGTATGCCTAAAAATTATATATATGAACAATAATATCTTCGTCCAGTTCCATACACTAATATCCACATACTAACGATACTAAAAAGAAAATGTCAAAAGAACAAAAATCATCACTTGCGACAACTGAAGACCTCTGAACACAACTTATGCAGTGTGTCTGAGTTTAGGGATCATCCTAGAAAAAAACGTAAAAAACAGTACAACAAATGACAAAATTGTCTAAAAACAGGCTGACTTTGGTGAAAAGGAGACAACATGACATTTTGTCACTGTTACCTTCCTATTTCCATTTGTTTGATAAAGTGAACGTTGGTGGCACTGTCTGCAAGTTCCAGGTACTGCTCCACTGACAGTACAAAGTAGGCCTCGTAGCCTAAAACCCGGCCAGTTGTTATCAGCTGCTGCCTCTCTCCTTCAGTCCAGGCCCTGGTTCCCTCCTCACCCTCCTGCACCCTCTTCTGCTCTTGTGCCCATGCCATCCTCTCAGCTCGCTGGTGGGCCATCTCCAGCACGTGGGCTTTCTCCTCCTCCACCGTGGCCCCGTAGCGGATGTTAAAGCACAGGGCACCATGCTGTAGCCTAATCTCAGCAAAACGCCTCGTTCTGCCAGCCACCACGGAAGTCATCTGGGAAACGGTAACGTTGACGCCATTCTCTAGGAGTCTGGCACCGCCGCCATCAGCCATTACTGCCAGGTCACCCCCCAGGGGGCCAGATTTGACGAAATAATGAGTATCACAGCCCTCGACTGTGAAATGCAAGCCAGCCAGATGGACGGCATTGTTGAGAATGGCAGCAATGCGCCGACTGTCCTCACTGGCCACTCCAATAATGTCTGTGGTGACAACAGCATTCTTAATAGCAAACTTTACACCTTTCCCAAACATGGACGACAAGGCCGAAAAACAAGGCCTACTTCCCTGGCATCCCTCAAGCAGGCTATGGCTATAGGTCATAGGTAGTCGCTCCAGAGAAATGAAGCTTCTCAGTTGTTTCTGTAGTTCACACTGAATACCCAGCACTGCCTGTTGAATAGAAGGACAGAGATTTGTTTCAGAGTGCATCTTTACAGTTATCATCATTGCACATGCTGACAACAATGTTCACAGCTTTTGTTTCAGAGTGACACACTGAACAGTGTTTCCCAATCTGGTTCTTGGGGACCCAAAACCTGGACCGGCTGTGTTTCCTCAAGGACCGGATTGAGAAACACTGTCTTAGATGAAAAAAGTAATGACCATAGCAGGTTGTGCTCACCTTGCTGGGGTCCCAATCCTGCGTTTTGGTTTGGGTCTTCATTAGCTCATAGGTTTGCTCTGTGCTCTGCACATCTGGTTTAGGAAAACCAGGCACAACATTGTGTAGTTGAAAGCCAAACAGATCCAACCAGCTGCCTATACCTGATAACAAAGAATGATGAAAATTGGTCACAAAATAGCATATATGTATGGATGTTGCATACAGGCATAAAGTACAATGTCTCGATACTGTGTTACAGTACCTTAAATAATACAAAGTCACAAAGTGCCTATAAAAGATATTCCGTGTTTTGTATAATTTATTGTTTCATTACATTCAATCACAGTGGGATGAATTAGCCATTTTTGACACTGATCAGCAGAATGATTCTTCGGAATGATTCTGCTGTCCATCAACTTTGATCGTACTACTAGGGCAAGATCTACGATTATCTTGTAAAAGATTCTTTAATGTAAAAATGAACTAAAGATAGCCTGAGAAGTTTTGAAGGATGGGGAATAATTGCAGTGACCAGATGTGCAAAGCTGATAGAGACCTATCTGCACAGCCTCGGGACTGTAATAGCTGCCATGGGTAGCTCTACTAAATACTGATACAATAAACGATTTCCTTTTTTATATCTGCAATTAATTTAGATCACATCATAGAGATTTGTTTTCAATTTGACATCAAAGAATCTTTTTCTAGTACATTTTGTCAGTATATACGCGTCCATTGAGTATGTACATGTCTTTGCTTTACATCTTACCTGTCGTGAATTGACTGACATCCGGAATTTGTGCAAATGGATAATTGTTTTGAAAATTATACAGGTTGAATGGCTTTGGGTTAGTGCTAAGCTCACTCCACAGATTGTAGTTTGGGGAAGTCCATCGGCCCGCAACCACATCATAGTCCCTTCTCCCAAGGCGTACCAGTTTAGTAAGAGGATCATACAGCCCACTGTGGAAACTAATGATCAGTTGAAAAGATGGATTGGAGTCATGATATATATCACCATAAGGAGTGTACAGAATTTCCTTAATTATTTGCCCATGGTTGTTAAAAATTGCTAGAGGAGTCCCAGAATTGTCACACGCAACATAGTATTCCTCCCCACTGCTGAGCTCCATAGCTATTAAATGACCTTGCAGATCATAATAGAGGGATGTGATTTCTGAGCTGGTGTGGTTGTACATATGAGTGATCCTGGTTGGCTTGCTAAGATCTGCGTAAAAAAACTGAAGATGTTGCCCTGTATTTTTCCTACTGGCTACACGTCTGCCCAGACCATCATAGCGGTAATGCACAGTCCAGTCATGTATCCTGTCATAGGCTTTCGCAAGAAGTCCATTGGAGTTATAATCAAATACAATATTGCCACGCTGACGAAGAAACCCATCATCATCCATTTTATATTGTATATCCCCAAGCCTTGTAATCCGGTCTCGTAAGTCGTAACGCAGTAGGGTATGCCTGGCGGTGTTGCCATGACTCAGTAAGTTGATATTACCATTTAGGTCATAACTGTACCTCCACTGTGGTCTGTCATTCACAGTCACTGTCTGGAGCTGACCATCAACGTCATATTCATAAGAGTATCTTGTAATATTACTATCCGCGCCAATTCTGATGTCAGATACAATGAGACACCCCATGCTGTCATACTGCATGGTCATCCAATACACAATAGATTTTAATATTTCATACTGGACTTCAATGACCTGTCCATTAGCATTAAATATTTTCGTGTGCTTCATAACATGGGTGGTTATGACCTGGTTGAGGTCATAATTGATGACACTAAATTTACC
This sequence comes from Hyperopisus bebe, assembly GCA_026777045.1. Lineage (NCBI taxonomy): Eukaryota > Metazoa > Chordata > Actinopteri > Osteoglossiformes > Mormyridae > Hyperopisus > Hyperopisus bebe. Next base: position 2,063,533 of record JAODJW010000038.1, on the reverse strand, counting down.
AAATTGTTCAATGTGGCCAGAAACATCTACATAGCGATATAGGTCAATAGGAAGTGGAGTCTCATTGATCATAGCTTGCATGCTGGTGACTCTGAAGTTGTTATAGCTGTAGTCGAATCTGGCATTTACAAGTCCTTCTTCACTGAATCTGAAGATTTGACGCCCAACAAGGGGACCTGTGGAACAAGAAATTCTTAAATGAATTTCTTAAAATATTAAATGAAGGCATAGAAAAATATTTTCACTAGCTTTAGTTATTTAAAATGCAACATAATTTGTTTTATACCATATGTTGAAACAATTCAATTATATCTTTGACTATGTGAAAAATGGAGAGTTAGATATAAATATCCATCCATCCATTTTCTGAAACTGCTGAATCCCAACTGGGGTTGCGATGGGACCAGAGCCTATCCTGGGAACAATGGGCGACAACTGGGAGATAAATGAGCAGCGTATATTAACTATACAGTTTACCTGTTTGCCTGTATCTGATGGTGCAGGTGAAGCCATCATGCATGAGGTGGATGGTCTTGACCATGCCAGAAGTCTCGTCGTACGTTAAGGTCACCAGGACAGTGTCATACAAGACTTCTGTCAGACGGGACTGCTTGGTATACTTGTACAGAACGCGACGTCCTGAGCCCAGATAGAGTGTCCTGAGCAGCAGCCCATCATGGGTATAATCCTGGATTATAGCAGAGTTGCTGTCTGGGGGACTGTAGATGTTCCTGTAGTAGCCTACTGACAACATGGACTGCAGGCTGTGACGCACCATGCTGGGCAGAGTGACAGAGAGAAGATGGTCCATCTGGTCAAACTCGAAGACGTACCTCCGCTGGCTGTGCAACAGCAGTGTGACTGACTGCAATTACAGGAAAAAAAACAAAGTGAACTTTCTAATTAAAGTTTCATTATATGCAAAACCTATTAAAGCACTTGACTTTTTGATTAAATTTGTATAAACAGTTGCTGGTGTAGGGATTTCGTTACCAACAAAAAAACTGTTCATGCATGCTTCTTTTGGTCTTTTTGTCACTGCAGTTATAAAGCGCAATCAATTACAGGCTATAGAAGATGGATGACTGAATGGATCGCTTATATGACTGCAGACCGCAGAATATCACGCAATGCAGAATGATTTTAACCATTAATCCATTACAGTTTCAGTTGTGAAAAAAATAATTTTAATTAATCTTTGAATATGATCCTAATTTCTCTTAACATGTGATATGATCTTCATATGTCATAATAATAAAAATTACAAAAATGAATAATGAAACTTTTTAAAGCATTCAGTCCATTTCTATTTAATTGGTCAAAAAATGATATGAATGCTTATGTTTAATAAAAGAGGGAGCCTTCTGTAGCAACAATAACCTCAGTCGCATTTTTGGCTCTTAAGTGAATAACTGACTTCAAGTTATGCCAGAGAAACAGAGTACATTTATGGTCGACAGTCTGATTTGGTCATTCTGAAAAGTAAACGTTTCTTCTTGTGGCAAGCATGGGAGACTCTTGAAACAAGAGTCCTGACCAATGCCCCTTAAGGGTGACGCTTATTAAAGGAACACTGTAAAAAATTGTATTTTAATATTACCTTATCAAGAAATGAGTAGTTCCATGTTTTTCCACTAGCCCATGTTCGGGCGATGACTCTGCCTTGCTCATATTCACGCCGCTCCGTCCAGTTTCCCCTCTGAATGCTGGTCACGAGTCCTTCCAGTGAATATGTTACATGGACCTCATTATATTTGCTACTAGGTGACCAAACAATGGGACGGCCCCTTTGATCATAGAGGATCCTGAGAGTGAATTTACGATGATCATCGTAGATCTTGCCCAGTCTAGTGGTACGATCAAAGTCGATGGACAGCAGATTTCGGTTATGAGCCTGAGAAAGAAAACAACAGTGACAAAATCACAGATCATGTGTTACATGTGCAAGTATTTTCAGACATTTTCCTCCACAAAATCTTTCAGAAACGATTTATAAAGACATTTCTTTTGTAACACCTTGCCAACATACAAATATTGCAACATAGTATGCAATATTTATTTTTGTTTGAAGGTAAAAAGATGCATGGCTTTGGATCAAAGTAATCCATTTAAACATAAACGACACACTAATAATAGTATAAAATACTATTTATATATTTGACTTTCTGTAAACATTTCGTTATACTTTATTTGCCTCCAACCACATCCTTAAACATAGTCTTGTTTATTTTTACTGTCTGCTGCATAATAAGACTTTCTTTTGGTGGATTTCAATTGACTTAAAAATAATAGGTATAATGATACTTTACTGATCCCCGTAAGGAAAATTCTCTTTTCCCCTACCTCAACTTGCTCTCCATGAGATACACAGACACATATGCAGGTGAGAGCAAGTGCGGGGGGGTCACAGTGCAGGATCAGACAGTGTGCAGCTCCACTGGAGCTGGGGGTTAAGGGCCTTGCTCAAGGGCCCACCGACATGTGGCTGTTCTGCTGGGGTTGGCCCAGAATTGGTGACCTTCCAGTTACAGACACAGAGGCTTAGCCTGCTGAGCCACACACCACCCCAACTTCTTCTTTCTAAAAGGATAAAATCCCCATGCAAGGTTTTCTTAAGTCGTGCGTGTTTCTGAAAGCAGGCCAGCCGGCATACCCTCAGCCTGCGCTCGTAGGCTGTTGAGTTCCCCTTGGCTTGCTCCTTTCTCTGCCTCCATTCGATCAGGCTGGCCTTGTGTTCCCCAGGTAGTGTCACGTTACACCGGCCCATGGCAGGGTTCACAGTCCCTGCTGAAATCTGTGGCTCTGTACTGAGAGTCACCTCCATCCCACTGGCGAAAGTGATGCTCAGAGAGCCATCGGCACTGACCAGGTAAGTGTTTTGAACATGGTCTACAAGGCAACAGTTTAGAGACAATGTTATATTTACAGTAGCAAAGCAGGGAAACGAAAACACAAATGTATTTGCGCTCAGTTTCTGTATCTTTTTCTAAAGCTGTCAATGTTCCCAAGGCATGCTAGGTAAGTCATACTTGGCCTATAGCCTAATCACGTTTATCTGTATTTGCCAGATGTATTGAAAGACTTTTTCATACTCAATACATTATGCACGCACACACACACACACACACACACACACATTAAATTATGCTGTGGTTGACATTTCATACAGACATTCCAAGGAGTCTATATTTAGCATAATGTCAAGACAGCACCTCCTGCTGCAGCACCTTGGACAGTTCGGACGCCATCTGTCAACTTTCAGGACCAGTGTTTTGGACAGCTAGCCAGCATGGGACTGTGAAGCCACACCCCCAGCGCTGCTGGAAACAGAGGATCCCGCCGACTGCCCCCACCCACGAAGCACGGTGGCTCTCCTTAATATAGCCTGACGTGGGGTGAGGATGCCGTCAGGCGTCTCGCGCGGCCCCCCCTAGTCCGAGAGCTTCCCCTTCCTCCTGACTTCAGCGGGGCTGTTATTTATTAAAGCCTCGCAGAGGCTGATGCTTATGCGCACACTATGGCCTGAGGGTTTTTTTTTTAGCTTGACTGCGCCACAGAAATAAGACACTGCACTCCAGCAGTACATTAATATATTGCTGTATACACAAGAATAGATGTTCAATAAAATCACGGTTTAAACAAAGAAATGCAATAACATGATAAATAGTCTGTATAACATCAGTCTTTAGAGAAATGAGCGCTTAGTCCTTTGCTTGACCACCCCGCAACTGAACTTCTCCAGCGTGAATTTTCACTGAAATAAACATGTTCATAGAAGTAGTTGATGCTGCCAGTTATCCAGTACAAGGTCATCTCTCAGGCAACAGATACTAAAATGTACTGTAATATCCTTCACATGTGACAATGCCCTCTTGTGTGATTGTTTTCACTGATCACCATTACTTATAAGCTGTGTTTTATGCAGGGTTTATGTAGGCACTAGATTTGTTTACATGCAGTGCATATAAAATAAGAAAAGGAACCATTAGTTTAATTTATACAGTCTGTGTCTCACTTTAAAATTCTGTTGTTCCTAAGGTAAAATTTATTATATAAAAATATAAATGGCAGCGGTGCTTTGGCAGGAGATGGCTGACAGGGGATTGGCTGACCAATTTATGCTTTGTTTACAGAAAACATATTGCCACGCACAGAACTAAAACTTTGGGGCTTCTACAGTAAGAATATAATGCTACAAATATATACAGGCATTATTCGTACTTCATTTAAGTCTGTATTCTATGTACTCAGAGGCACCACTAGAAATTTTGGGCCCCAAGAAAGTGTATGATATTGGGTTCCCAACCCAGACCAATCCAACTATGTTTCAATTTGTTTAGGGCCCCCATCTCTCAGGGGCCCATTAAATCACCCTAACTCCCTCTGCCCACCACTCATCCACCCCATACCAACAACAGACCACACATAAATACTGTATATAAACTCAACTGAATGGACCACCTTTGTTATACAGGTCATCCTCAACTTACGACCTCGATCAGTTCTGACTGACCACTCATAAGTCGATTTGGTCACAACTCAGCCCTTAATTATATATGCAAAAAATGATCATATGTATTAATAGCGATTTACCTTGTCGTAAAGTGTAGATTGTGCTGGTCGCTGAATAGTTAGTAGTGATGATGAAGTTCTCCCCCTGTGATGTGTCTACCTCTACCTTTACGGACTTCTCCATGTTTCCAGTCAAACTGCTGACTTCTCCTGTGGGAAATGTGACGTTGATGAGGTGACCCTCAGGGTTGTACCTGTACAAAGAACAAGATTTGAGTCGGATCTTTTCTTCATTTGTTTGTTTCAAAAATGACTGATGCACAAAACTTCCACACACATTTAAAAAATATTTTTCTTCAAATGAACATAACAAATATTACATTCATTACAATTGAATATCTGATATTTGTGTTATTTAGTACATTTGGTAGCACTAATAAGTTCTGAAATTAGTCAAGATATATTAAAATAAAACACAAGTTTAAAGCTTTATCTTCTTGAGCTTGATCTAAACATACTGCCACAAGATGGCAGTAATGCTACTGTATTTCCATACGATAACGATGAATTTGACTCGTCTATGAACTAGAAAAAAATCCTCCATAAATAGTCACAATTCTTCACACAAATCATATAAATGTATGCAATATAGCATAACAAACTGCTGTGGGCAAAAAAAGTAGCTCATATTTTCCCAAAGCAGAGAACCATTGCATGGCTATGAAAATGTTCTCAGTTGAATAAATTCTCCTTGAAAATTTCTTGAAAATGGTAGTACAGGCCAAAAAAATAATATAGTATGTGAGGCCTTGCTCAGTAAGGACAACTTAAGGACAATACATAAGGTCTATATGTGTATGATGCCTGATTGTATATACTGACATGAAAGGGTACATAAAAACACCAAAACTGGAATAAATATTTCTTGTCCCATAAACATTTCTGAATAATCACTGTTAAGTCATTAATACAATTAGTTATCAAGTAAAATATCATGACACACTACAGATTTTTTTCTATAAGCATCAGAATTGAGAGTAAAGTAATGATGAAACTGAATTAGTGAAATGAAAAATCTTACTCAAAAACTGTAGTCCAGCCATTTTCATTGCTCTTTGTTGCTAGGAGACCTGTGTTGCCATGGTAGGTGATCTGGGCGAGATCATGAGCCAGAGCAGAAACCCTCTTGAGGGTGCCGCTGTTACTGATGGTGAGCCAGTACACCAGGCCACCGGGCACCAACAGCCAGAGGGGGCCACCATTGGCGTCCCGGCGAATGTGGATGGAGTTTTCATTGCTGCTGACAATCGTGCTCACACTCCCGTCTGCTAAATATGTGAAATTGTAAATGTAATCCCCGGTGATGAGGCTGCGGGTGTGGAGGTGAGTGCCATTAGCACTGAAGAGGTAGAGTTCCTGCACCACGGGGGAGGCGATCTCGTACACGCCCTCGGAGTTGGGCTGAGGCCGGTTCTTGCTAATGGCCCGGATGCGGACGTTGCCCAGATCTGCTATGTATAGAGTGCCATCAGGTGACACCACTAAGGATGATGGAGCTTTCAGCTTTCCGTCCCTGGCGTAGCCGCCATCCCCTAAACAGAGCCGAGGTGCAGAAAAGCATACGGTTAAAGACCAGCAAGCTGAGGTGTCCAGGAAGCTGATCCTGCTATTACAGGATGTGTTGGATAAACAGCCAGGTTTTCTTGCAGAGGAGGTACAATATCAGGAAGTCACAAAGTTTATGATAGCATGTCATCCCTTTTTTAATGATACGCTGAATCTGCGTTGTGTGAGTTAATCGATTTTAAAAAGGCATCATGTAAGAGGCAGTCGTCGCCAACTGGTCGATCTGTCAAACACAGTCAGTAGGTTGACCAGCAAGATATTTCCAGTCTACAGCTACCTCCCCCCCATTCGGCAAAACCGGGCACCCCAAGTCATTAAAATATACCATTGGGGACTTCCCCCATCCATATACCGCTACTCAATAGCTCCCCAGATTATTTTCTTTGTAAATGTGGCTCTCACTGCAAAAAAGGTTGGAGACCACTGGTGTAAGCTAAGAGTAAGTAGAAGATATATAGTAACATTTATTAGTTTCTAACACAGTACTCTGTTATGTCTGAATCCTGGTTTCATTTTCTAATACCCTTTATTTTTGGTCTGCTCACAACAAAATTGCACGTGTTCATTTCAGTTTTATTGACTGCAATATATTCCTTACTCTGTGGTGGACTGGCGACCTGTGCAGGGTGTGGCCTGCCTCTCACCCGAAGATGCTGGGATTGGCTCCAGCTTCCCGCGACCCAGATGGATTAAGCGGTATAGATAATGGATGGATGGATGGATATTCCTTACTTTGCTTGTATTTCCTGAATTTTTTTAAAATAAAATAAGTACAGGTATCCCCCCCTTTATGAAAGATCACTTTACGCCACTTCTCTTTTACAAAAGACCTAAATTAGTACCTGTTTTCACTAACTGAAAGAAACCTCAAGAGGATTTTCACTTATACGAATAAGCGTTTGTGTTGCAGTGAGCTGTTGTCAGGGCAGCGTGGACCCTCGAGCAGCGAGAGGGGGGCCTTCCCCTGGAACCACATTCAGCGTCTCAGCATGAAGCCTCCAAAGTCTTGAATTGTACCTGTAAGCATCTGTGCTTTATCTCGAAGTCCCCTTCGGATTTCTACAATGTACCTATTTTTTGTACGTTACATAGGCTGTGTATTTATAATGTCATTCCTGCTTTTAGTATATGTTAAGTGTTATTGTAGGTTTTATGTGTGATTTGATATTATTTAGTAGGTTATTTTTGGGGTCTGGGAATGCTCAAATTTTTTCCCATATAAGTTAATGGAAATTGCTTCTTCACTTTACGGCATTTCAGCTTACAAAATGTTTCATAGGAACACTCTCATATAGTGGAGCAAAACCAGTGTTCATAATTATATTAAAATTAAACACATTATTCCACAAAGTTTAGCAAGAGCTTTCAATATGTTCAATATTCATAATAATAATATAAAACCTTGAATATGCAAGGATACTGGCTGTCAGATTCTGTCCTATGCTGTCAGTTCTTATATGCACACTTAATCATTATATTACAATGACATGGATTTTTTGCAAATATAGATATGGTAATGCCTAATTTAGTAAAAATACAATTACAGCAAAATAGGAAATTAAAAAGTATGTTCATATTTGAAATTTGCCATGAGCAAACTGACAGCCCCTAATTAGGCTGATCAGCGAGGAGGGAAAGACACTTTTGATGGTGTTTAACTTCAGCCTTCATTTGACTAACAGGAGTTTAACAAGGCAATTACATCAAAGTCCACCTAATCATCACATATCCAAATTCCAAGCAATGGGTAATTTGTGATACATGTAATGAACCAGCAATGAATTCTGTCATGGTTGTTGAGACTGAAAAATGCTACAGGCACTTGAGACAGATATTTGAATGGCATATATTTGGTATTTTTTATGTGAAATATTTTTGAGCATGATAAAGTATCATGTACAGGTTTTGCAGTCTAGTTTGGACTTCATTACTACAATCACACAGTTCTTAATACGCAGGGCTAAGGATAGTGGAGGCTCACCTGAATAGCAATCGCAGTTGGGATCTATCTTGCAGTCACAGTCAGTTGTTACTCCAGCAATAACAGAGATCTCGCCATTGGTTGTAACCTGCTGGATACGGTTGATCTTTCGTTCATCTGTCTCAGCAATGAAAAGTATGCCCTGGCTGGACACTGCAATGGCCTTGGCCCCCTCAAGGGTCGAGTGAATGGCAGCCTTGCTCAGTAGGTAGTGATTAATCCCTGGAACTTGACAGTGAATAGGACGTCCAGCTATGATCCTCACTTGGTTACTCTCTGACACCTGGATCACAATATTATTATCCAGAATGTAAAGAGAATTGTCCAATGGGTTGACAGCCAAATCTGTAGGCCATTCCAGGCGTACCTAAAAAAAAAAAAAAAGGATCTTTTTCCTTATATAGTTTTCCACATTAAATGCTAATTCAGACACAACCCCCTATTATATATCTGAAATTAATTTTATAACATAACTACCAAGACATATATAATTAAATAGTTTGTCATGATTTAACCTATATAATAATCTTTCTCTTAAACATTTTAATTGAAGGTATCAATGTACATATATAAAAAATGTTGAGTATCCGTTTTGCTTTAAATGTATACTAAACAGCATAAGTTTTTCAAGATTTTCTATGGTAATTTTTAATAAATGGTATTTTTACTTTTCTTTTGAAAACAATTTTTTTTTCTGTTTTATAACCTCATTCTGTAAAAACAAAAAGTGACAGGCAATAATAAAAGAGATTTAGGATGAATTTTGATAGTTCTGAGCCATATTCTATGTGTTCTATTGTTGAATGAATTACTACTCTAAATAGGTCTGGGGCTGTACTGAGCTCCATTATGGATGAAGAATTTCCAGAATGATGAGAAAGAATATATATGGTTTAGAAAGAAGTATGAACTACTCAGAGTTATTATGGAAAGAAAGTTTGTGGGATAATTTTGATTTATATAGGGATTTATAATCCACCTTGTATTAGATATGAAGGTTGCTTAATCTTAGCCTTGCAGTCTTAATAGGTGAACACTGCTGCTATGAAGAGATGCAACTGAATGATATTCACACATCCCTTAGCATTCAAACGTTTATCCAGTGTAATCAAGAGGGGCCATTGTGAGGCATGAGAACACACTCCACACCCTCACACAATCAGCAGCAGTGTAATTGATGCATCAGCTTCTGTGGTTTTGTCTATATTCTGCAACATCAGGCAACATCAGTGTAGCCAATATACACTGATGACCCAAAACATTATAACCAGACCCACGTGAAGCTAATAATGCACACTACCTCGTAAAAACGGTGCATGTCAAGTGACAGTGTACAATCGCATTTTTAAATATATGAAAATGTGCACACTATGCATCTGAATCTCTTCAAAGAGCAAAACTGAAAAACAGGAAATTTCTAGGGCTACAAGAATGATTCCTGGTCTTAGAGGAATGTCTTTTGAGGAGAGGTTAGCTGAGCTGAATCTGTTCAGCCTAAGCAACATGATCCAGGTGTATAAGATTCTAACAGGTCTGGTTGCTGTTCAGCCAAATGGCTACTCTAATATTAGTTTAAATACTAGAACTCATGGTCTTAAGTGGAAATTAGAGGGAGGACATTTTAAAATGAATTTGAGAAAGCACTTCTTTACACAGTGTGTAGTTAGAGTATGGAATAGTCTTCCTGTTAGTGTAGCGGAAGCTAAAACCCTGGGTTCCTTTAAATCAGAGCTAGATAAGATTTTAACAACGCCGAGCTATTAGTTGAGTTCTCCCCAAACGAGCTTGATGGGCCGAATGGCCTCCTCTCGATGGTAAATTTCTTATGTTCTTATGCCACTCACCATTCTTAGGTCTGCAATGTGAAGTACCAATGAGATGATTGAGAAGAAATGCCAATATTACCTGGGTGATGTCCATTCTTGCATCACAGCTCAAGGGTTGAATAGATGTTAAGCCGTTGGAGCCAATGACAGTTGTAATGACCCCTTTCTCAGTTATTTTTCTAATCATGGTTCCATCAACAAAATAGACAAGTCCTTGCTTGTCTACAGCAATTCCTGTTGAGAGATACATATACAGTAGAGGCATTAGGACCCCTGGATAGGATATGCTGTACTGTATTACTGTATCTGTAATGAAATCTATTTCCATAACCTGTGAAGTCTGCCCATCTAAAAAGTCAACATTGCTACCGATTTGCCCTATATGTTATGTAACCTGTTGATATGTCAAAGCCTGCAAAAATTAGTATGACTCTCATAGTCAGACAGGCATTGTTAATTAATTGCTTAATTTAAATAGTGTGTAACATTTTAGATACATTTTGGGTTACAAACAAAGCTCAACAAAAAAATTGTGTGAATTTTTTTTTTTTACTGACAATACTGATTATTGAACACTTCTTCGATTTTCAGTAAACATAACTAAAACTGAATATGAATGCAAAAACTGTTAAAATTTATATTTTTCCCTTTTTAGGTGTAACGTAGCCACCTATGAGACGTCTATGTAGTGTATACTTTGGCAACACTGGAGAGAGGGTGAATTTTAAAACAGAAAAATAATTTCTGGGTTAGTATGGCTATAGGTTTACAGTGTTGTTGCACCTGGTTCAATAGTGCCTTGCTTCTATTTTAAGAACAAAGAGGTCGATTATTCCATTAAGCACTTAATTCAAAAAAGCACTTAAAAAGTTACGCACGTTTCATTAAGAAAAAGAAGGCACAGCTATGCAAGGAGTATAACTAATTCATCAAGCAAGAGAAGTGGGTTATGCACTCGCTGATTTTGGCAAAAAGCTAAATGCGGCACAGGGACTATTTCATTTACATTATGAACCTAATTGAAATCCAAAGTAAGCCTTTTATTTTGAGAATGAAAACATGGCGGTAGCCTGCTATGCTTATATTTGATCATTCTCACAAAATGTGAGAATCCTTCTACAAAAAACAAAATGTTACAGTGAAAAGTCCTTTCACACCAAAGTTCCACGACAAAGTCCCTTGTATGCAAGTTCCTGGGCTGTTTAGACCAGGGACTTTTTCTGGTTCCATCAAAAAGTTCATACAGTGTGAAAGCACCCAAATGCAGTGTTTATATTTCGTGCAGCGCGATCGACATTACCAAAACTTGTTAGGCATATTCAGATGTAATTTATAACTCTGATTTAATGATCTCTCAACAATTTGCTCCGAACTGGCATTACCAATGCAGTTTTAAGATCAAATAACACAAAAGTAGATAAAATATTTTGAAATCTTTAAATTTTAAAAATTTTAACAACAAACCCACAATAGATAATCAGTTAGTATGGTATAATGTATGTCCATTTCTTCACAATTTTTGTGTGGTGACTTCTACTAGAAAAAGAGTCACTAGACAACCCACAGAACTTCATCTAGGTGGCATGTACAGAAGAGGATTAAGGCCACCATGAAAATATTTTTTGATTTCTGACTTTTTTCTCAGAATTCTGAGTTTAATCTCAGAATTCTAACTTTTTTTGTAAATTCAGAATTCTGGGAAAAAAGTCAGAATTCAAAAAATATTTTCATGGTGGCCCTAATCCTCTTCCGTAAGCATGGAATGGTATATACCTGCGGGGGTTTTTCACTGAGCCGAAAACATAATTAATTATCCACATCTCTGTTGGATTGTAACACTACATGAATTTTTATTTAAATTACATGTTCAGCTTTCTGAAAATTGCAATATTGCTTTTGGCCATGTGTGACGTGTGTGTGAAGTGTTTGAACATATTCAGTTTAACAAAGCTAATATTTAGTTCACTTATGACATTTATATATTACAAATATAATAAAATTAAATCACCTTATAAAGTTATGTTTAAAAATGTGGCTTGTGTTATTTATATCGGTGTGTATTACTTTATTTTAAGTGTTATATACTTTTTTTATGGATTTCTCTGAAGTGGGTTTGACTGTGGGAAGGAGGGGGATGCGTACTGTATGCGTAAAGTTACTGGGGAAAATGGTTCATGAATTAAATTATTCACTGGAATTCCAGACAGGGCTCTGATGGCATGAGGAGAGAAGCTGGTGTAGAATCGTGTGAAGTTGATCTGAATGCTGCAGAGTCTCCTTCCAGATGAGAGGAGGTCAAAGAGGCCAAGAGAGGGGTGAGAAGGGTCATAGAGGACGAGTGTGGCTTTGTGGATCCAGTGTTTATGGAAGATTTCTTGGATGGATGGTAGAAGGGTCCCGGTGTTCTTGGCTGTCCTCACTATTCTCTGCAGGATACTGCATTCTGAGACTTTGAAGCTCTCATACCAGACGGTGATACAGCTGGTCAGGACATTCTCTGTTGTGCCCCTGTAGAGTGTCATGAGGACTGGGAGAGGAAGGCTTGCTCTTCTCAGGCGACAAATAAAGGCTTTTTTGTGCTTTGTTACAAGAGAGGCGGGATTGAGGGTCCATGTAAGCAATGTGCATGCCAAGGAAGCTGGTGCTCTCGATGACCTGCACAGTGGAATCACGGATGCGTAGTGGGGTGTGTTCGAGGCGGATCATTCCTTGAGTTTCTTCCACGTTAAGGGCCAGGTTGTTTTTCTTTGCACCATGCCATCAGCTGCTTCACCTCTTCTTTGTAAGCAGATTCCTCATTTTTGCTAACCAAACCATAATGTAATCTGCTAACTTTATGGCAAGGTTGGAGCTGTGAGCGGAAAGGCAGTCATCGGTCGGCAGAGTGAAGAACAGTGGGCTGAGCACATAGCCCTTGGGGGGAGGGGGGCGGGGGGCTCAGGGGGATGCTGCCAGAAGACCTGGCAGCCTATAGTTTAGGATCCAGTTGCAGATGGTAGTCATTAGTAGTAGTTGCATTAATAGTCATTGCTACCGGATAGTAGTTATTAAGGGGGGACACAGTTGCCTTCTTTGGTCCTGGAATGATGGTAGCTGTCTTGCAGCATGAGGGGATGACAGCAGCTTTACATTGGATAGAGAGGTCTCCTGACATCAACCATAGAGAGACAATGTCAAGAACATGATCTTCAAGAGCGGGATGGAGTTCCATGTAGGAGCCTTATTCTCAGCATCAATTCTCAGTGTAGAAATTGTTCAGTTTTTCGGTGATCTTGACGGAGTCAATGGGGACTCTGATCGGGGAAGATGTCAACCTCGCTGAGAGATTCATTTACCTCGGCGGCGACATTCATGTCTCTGGTGACTCTTCCTATGCAGTCAACAGATGGATTGGGAGAGCATGGGGGGTCATAAGGTCACTGGAAAGGGCTGTGTGGCGCTCCTGGTATGTTTGCAGGAGAACGAAGGTCCAAGTCTTTAGAGTCCTGGGGCCTGTACTACAAAGCGGGGTTACTGGCTTATCAGGGTAACTTGTAGGATTTAAGGTAGTCTGGGCAAAATGTAAGTGAACAAATATGAAGTCCATTTAAACTGTGGTACCTTAAATCCAGGTAGTGCACTCAACACAGTACTGTAGGGCTGCAGTAGCTCCTTCAAGCCACAGTCTGATCAGTTTTCTAGCTGGTTTGTTTAATCAAAGGCCTGTATGCAGGCATTAACATACAGTAACACAACAGTGATCAGAATAGGCAAGGTGGGGTTAGGAGGCCAGTGTGCGCATGTCAGACAATAGTGTGGGCCAAATCCAGTGTATTTCCATCCCTAGTAGAAATGTCTACGTGCTGGTAAAACTTCGAGAGTACCAACTTGAGATTTGAATTGGTCCTTCCGAGTTAGTGGTCCAAGTGACCCCTGTATAGTGGGATGGTGGTAAACCTTTGGGCTGTATAACAGTCATAAGCAGAGTAGGCAAACAGCAGTGTCTGTGGTAATATGGGCAGAGGTGCCTAACAACAAAGCATATTAAGCAGTTGTTCTTTGGATTTAAATATTATGGTCTATAAATTAGTACTAGCTCATTTTTTCCCCAATAATCATACTACCATACCTTTTGAGCACCTGGTTTAGTACCTAGTTTGTATCTCCTCTTTGCTCATTTAACGAAAGTGCAAATTCTACTTTACATCAATGGATCTGTTTCCCCAATATGATGTCTTTCACTTCAACAATCATGAAACATGCAGTGAAAAATTTGCTATTATTCACTTCTCTTATGTCAATCGATGACACAGTTCATGTTCTTGGGTTTTGCAGCAGCTATTTAGGAAAAGATACCATTTTTGTTTTTGTAATTCAGCCAATAATGAAAAATCATTCGGGACCACTACCATGGATTAGGGAAAATCAATACAATACTATGAATGCG
>JAODJW010000038.1:2027649-2039186 GCA_026777045.1 Hyperopisus bebe | reverse complement strand
ACACACACACACACACACTATAATATGTGACAGTATCAGGTCAGGTCGGGTTGCCCCGCCCACCACCCAGTGAAGCACCTCAGGATCCCAGTTGAAGACCCCTCCTGGCCAGCATGATCCAGTCCCACCCTCCAGGAAAGCCCATTTATCTGCCACGGCCAGGTGTTATGTGGGCGTCCCCTTGGCCTGGTCCAGCCGCAATGGGTCCTCGGCAATAAGGATCCTGTGAGCCAAATCACCCTCAGGGAATCTCGCCACATGGCCGTAGTGCTGTAACTGATGGTCCCTCACAATACAGGTAATGTGCCTCATTATGTGATAATGTGACTCCTCTAGCAACCGGTCGTTCGACACAAAGTCAAACCAGTGGTACCCAAAGTCCATCATGGATGGTCAGACAGTCACCCTGCCGATATTTGTATTTGCGCTCAATGAGAACATTCACTACCAGGATGCGGTCGATGTTAGACTTCTTAGGTATAAAGCCAGACTTCTCCAGTCGCTGGTAGGTGAGCAAATGATCACAGATCCTAGTGAGGATGACTCTAGCAAGGACCTTACCTAGCACTGAGAGCAGTGCTATTCCCCTGTGGTTACTAATATCCAGGCGATCACCCTTCCCTCTCCAGATAGGGACAAACAGTCCCATTTTCCAGTCAGTTCGGATGACACCAGTCTCCCAAATACAAGCAAAGATTGCTTGCAATGCCAGGAGTGCGGCCTTACCACCAGGCTGGAGAAGTTCACCCCGGATACCACAGATCCCAGTGGCCTTCCCTACCCCCAGCTGGTTGACCACCCATGCCATCTCAGTGAGATTGGGTGGTTCACAGCTGATTGCAGGATCACCCTCGAGAACCATGGACCCAGAGATGTCCAACATCCTAGCTACAGTATCAGCTTTAAACAGCTGCTCAAAGTAGCCGGCCCAGTGGGTCACAACTGCAGTGTCACCCATAAGGATTGTTCTGTTACCCTGACTTGGACTCCATAAGGAACATATTTGGATGTGTGTAATACTTTGATCCCTCTATAAGCAGGCTGTGGGTCACTGCACCATGGATGGTCTGTGACCTGCTCACAGATTTGTCTAACAAATGCCTCATCATCTGCCCTCAGATCCCTCATAACTATCCTTCTCAGTTCTTGGTACAGACCATCAAGCTGTGCACTGATATACCTGCTTCTGGAAACACCGCCAACACCAACAAAGCCCTCAGTAACCTTCAGGGTCTTTTTACATCACATTAGGATCCCGCACTCAAGTCTGCAGGTTCCTCACACAAACTGTGTGCAAACTCATCAGAAACAGCTTGATCTTGGAGTCTGGCCAGGTCCAGCCTCATTCTCCAAGTAAGTGGGAGCCTTCTGGACCTAAGTTGAAGCTTCAGAGCAGCAATAAGAAGTCTGTGGTCAGAATTCAGAAACTGGACACTTCTCTAGATTCCAAAGTTCTGTATAAACCTCTAGCATTTATTTACAAGGATGTGATCAATCTCCATTGCCATATCACCAGTACTGGAATACCAAGTCCAATGATCCAGCTCAGGGTGCTGGAACCAGGATCCCTTCTGTATATATACCTCCTAAGATATGCAGAAAAGAGTCAGATTCATATCATTAGCTACAAAAGGTACCACTGAACCCAGGACCATCCTGAATTAACTGCAGTCTGACTAAGGGAGACCACTAAAGGACCAATTCAGAATCGGAACATCTTGTATACAGGAACAGCATTTAGACAGGAACCACATTCTTATCGAAAAGGAATCTGTTGCACAGTGGTATGATTGTTTCCCTGGTAGGTGTTCTCAGCTGACAAGTAATGACCTTTATAGGAGGACTGACTGAGGTAGACCTTTCTAAGCTTCCATGAAGAAACTGTCCTTTGAAGTGTCTAGCCAGGCGTGCCACAGAATGTCCTACACCAAGCTCAGCCAGTTCCGTATCCTCAGATAACTGGTGAGAATGCTGCTTGGTTTTATAATATTAAAAAATTGCGTATAATCGTACTGCAGAAGTGCAGGGGAACCATTGCATAATGCTCTGTTTTTAATTTTAAAATATATAAATGCTCATAAATATTTACTGGCGTTTAGATTTGAGAGGGAAAAAATAATTATTGGTTTGCTTTAATATTTTGTTTTGTTATGTGCATGTCAAGTCAAGTTATACATCACGCTGTGGATGATCAATGAAGAAAAATATTACCTATTTATTGAATCCATTATTTACTGGCAACACCACATTGCTGTCACACGGCTGTATTTATGGCACAACAGAAAAACACGATGAGTCTCCTCAGGGTGGTTGTCCTCCGGGTGTCTATTACTGAAGGCAGTGAAAGCATAAGCTAAATAGCTCAATGAGGCCTCTGTCTGAGGGTGGTACACTGACTTATAGAGGAGGTGGATTTTGAGAAGCCTGCAGATCTCCTTCATCAGCCAGGAGATGAATGCCATTACCTGGTCAACGATGATGTCATCGGGGATGCCCATGAGGTTGGACAGTTGGAGTAGCTCCCAGGTCAAGTTCTGTGAAGTGGACCTTGGGAGTGGTACAGCCTGGGTGTACCTGGTAGCATAATCCACAATAATGAGGATATATTCATGGCTTCACATACTGGGTGGGAAGGGCCCTGAGCAAGGAGAATGTGCTAGAAGAACAACTCAATGATGAGAAGTTGCACCAAGGGGCTGGGTGGTGGTGAATGGGGCACTGTTGGCCAAAGTTCTTGATGGTGGGACTCATCCCCAACCAACAAAAGCAGGCCCAAACGTATTCTTCAGTGCTAAAGACCCCTACAGTAGGTGCCAGGCTACGGCACAGGTGTAACTCAGCTCTATAATCACATCCACCCGCCCCTGGGGTACCACGGACAAGTCCCTCCATTCTCGCTGCTAAGGGACTGAGCATTACAGATGCCACCATGGACCAGGAAGTAGCTGTCTGAGAGAAATCTGGGCATCTTCTGCTCCAGCTAGACCACCACGACTTGTCCATTACCTCCAGCAGTGTTTCAGACTTTCATCGCTCATTCAGGAAAAGGGCCCACTCATTTCTCCTTCCAGAAGAGGTCAGAGTAGTTTATTAACATTCCCCGTTAACCTCCGCAACATGAATCAGGCGCAATAGCTGCTATTGGGTGGCGGGTGGCTGCCCTGTTTGGCCATAAGTCCCCAAACCAGCATTGCAGGGACACATGATGGGCCTTGAAGCCAGGAAAGCCCAACTCTCATGAAAAGGTGATAAGCTACTTCCCTGCAGACCTCACAACGTACAGCATAGCAGCAGAGATAGCCCTCAGGTCCCCAGCAACACGGGCAAGTGGTAGGGAGCCTTCCATGGGAACCCGCAGGAGACTAGAGGGCAGTGTTAATTTCGTAAATGTAAATTTTTGATGATAAGTATTTTGATGATGACCTTTTATTTCATGTCTGAATTGTAATGACAATGTAAATGAAAAAATGGCTGACAATGAAAATTACGGCAAAATTTCTGTTTGTTATGCTCTGACGTTATGCACTTCAAGTGCAAGTACCAATTCTCACTGTCTCCTTGCATCTTTCTCATTGGATGATTTGTTTTTCTCGCTAGGTGCATGTCTGTGCAAATGCCAGCTCCACTAACACTAAGTTCACATTACACGATTTTAGTCCCGATTTTCCACTCGCCGACAGTTTTCGGAAATTGCCGACAAAACCCCCAGATCAGCACTGACAAATTGCTATGTGTGAACTATTTACAACGCGACCTGACAGAGTCGCCAATGCATCACAGATGCCTATCAGATATCTAGCAAGCTAAATATCTGGACCTGATGGTGACACCAAATCCTGTATACATGAAAGGTGCTGCAACTGGCAATGAGTGCAGCAATGAGCCACAGCCCATGACAAAGCGAGATAAGGGGTGAGGTGAAACCCAAGGGAGTGATATAAAAAGGTGTAACAAGTTCAATTTGTTGAGGAACTGTTCTTAATGTTCAGGGATACACACACACACACATGGAGAGACTCTGTATCTTCCTGAAACCGAACTGAGATAAGTAAATTGTATCTAGTAACAGAAGGAAAGACACATAAGCTTAATGTTTACCCCTAAATGCCACACTAATGCCTCTTTTTTGTTGCTTCAGCAATTTTACTGCATTATGTACTTTCTGTTTTTGAAGAAGGGTTATTGTAAATTGTGAAGACAGGTTTTGCAAATGGTTAAATGGGTGTTTGATAGGTGTATAGATGCCCTAATAACAAACATTTTACGGTATAAAATGGCCATATAGTTAAATTAAATTTGGTGGGAGGCAACAGTCCCCTTAGGGGAGTTATCTTCTCTGCTATCTACTACTGCGGGCAGAGAAAACTCAAGCAACTTGCTTACACCTTACTTTGTCCCTGACCTTCTCCCAACCATCTGCATAGTGGATTCCTGGTAGCTTGTTGCCTCAATGAGTGCAAGACATAATTGCATGAAAATGCAATTGTTCCCCAAATTAACAAATTCAATTATGGGGATAATTAGAATACGTTGACTGAATACTTAAACAATCAAAACCCCTTTTGTTTATGTGCATTTTTAAAGCTCTAAATCTTAAATTAACTCTGATCAGAGCATTAATCAGTAAAAGAGGAAAAGTGCTGAATTTACCTAGGAGTCCCCATCATGCCAAAGATCAAAACATGTTTCTGGTTGCTGCAGCTTTTTTTTCCTCAGCTAAAGTCAGTGTTTATGAGTTCAATAAATTATACTGGACAGAGAGATTATAGTATAGTATAGTATAGTATAGTATAGTATAGTGATACTTTATTAATCCCTTTGGGGAAATTCTCTTTTCACTTCACCCCATCTTGCTCACATACAGACACAGACACATGTGTGGATATTTTGGTACCTCACAACCCGGATGGCTTCCCATCACAGACATCTTCAAAATTTCCCTGAGTCAGGTGGCTGTCCCCAACTGCTTCAAGTCCACCACCATTTTGGCTGATATCGCCAAGCCAGAATTCAAATTTTGTAAATATTGACCACATTAGACAATCAACCATTTTCCATAGTGGAGGATGAAGGATTTCCTTAGCTTATTCATCATCCCCCCAGCAGGTCCCTGACCATAAAATGGCTGAGCAAGGGACAATTGATCACACTCCTCTGAAAACAGAAGACAAATCGCACCCTATATTGGTTCTTAACAGAATACTATTTTAATTTACAATACGGAATGATCCGGTAATATGGGATGGTTGGCAACTCTACTTACATACCCACAATAGGGTTTTATATGTTTTTAGTTTATTAATTATTGAGTCTGACCTGCACTGCCAGCATCCCCCTTTGGAAGTGGTTTGGAGGTAATCAGCATCAGCAATATAAGAAAAATAACTAATACCTAATAACTAATTCATCTAATACCTCAAACAAGTTCCAGGTATAATTAATGGTAATTAAAAATAAACTAATTAATACTTTAACTAAATTGTCAGAATCAAGCCTAACCTGCCATTTAATTGATACTTTATTGATCCCTGTGAGGAAATTGTCTTTATGCCTTCTCCATCTTGCTCTTTGTAGGTAAGAGTAAGCTGGCTGTCAGGGGCAGCCACCTATTACAGCACCCAGGGAGCTGGGGGTTAAGGGCCTTGCTCAAGGAGTCACACATGTGCCAAAGCTGGGTTCAAACTGGTGACCTTGAGATCACAGGCAGCATACAGGCTTAGCCCACTGAGCCACATGTTGGCCCCTGGGGGGGGGGGGTGAAAAAAAAAAAAAATTCAGGGGAGAGCGAGAACATAGCCCCTTACTACCAGAAATTATGCAGTGGAGATTCCCACATTTGGGGAATTCGCAGGGGTCAGCACAGCCGCAGTGTAATAGCTGGGCCTCACCCAGGGTGAACCACCTGCGTGATCCTGGTACAGTATCTCCCCTGCAGGTAAGTATTTCCCTGCTTGGCCAGCAGATGTCACCGGTCATCCCTTTCTTAGTGCTTGAGTCTTTCCTGATTGTTTAGGACCCACACCTGAGTATTGTTAGTCCCAGCCCTAGTGTGTGATTTGTCAATGAACTGCACCTGTGTCTCGTTCCTCCTAGTCCCTAGTGATTTATTAAATGTCAATGTCTCGCACCTGTTTCTTGTTTAGTCTTGTCACCAATGTATATCTGTTTGGCCTTGCTTTGTTACCTTGTTTGTTGTTGTGTTTGGCCACTTTGTTTGGTTCCTGCGTGTTTTCAATGTGTATAGTCTTGCTGTAATTGTTAGAGCTGCTTATGTGCCCTCACTTGTAGTTCCATCCTTTGTTTCTCCTTGTGTAGCCTTCCTGCTTTTGTTTTGACCCCTCCTGGTCTCTTTTGTTTCATATCTGAGTTCTCTTCCAATAAAGTTCCATGTTTGTTAGGAAGTTGCACTGTGGATCGTCTCTTCTGTCATGCCCTGTTACATAAATAATACTCATAAACTGTAATGGAAATGATTTGACATTTGTTTTTTCAGTCAGCTACATTTAAATTTTTATTTTTGTATCTATTTCAGTTTACAGGAATTCTTATGGTATTAGTTTTCGTTAATGCTAATCCTGCATGACTCAACAGTTGTGGGTCTCCTCAGCAAAGGCCCTTGTCACTTGTTGAGTATTTCTGCTTGTTTGTATGTTATTCCATCGTCCTTGTAAGTTATTCTGTGCCACAGTATACCTAAATATGGATCGCATGACAGTACAGTCCACTTTATTTTATTTATACTGTGCTTTTAGTGGTGTATTGCTGTGATTATTTAAAAAATGAACATCATTTTTGTGGCATTTGCTAACTTGGGCTTCATTTACCTAATTTAGTCGATGGCCTGATGACACAGAGATGGCGGTGCATCCAGATACAGCAACCCTATTTTCCCCAAAACAATGTTATCCATGCATCCTTTTTTTTCTCTCTTGGATAGTTTGAACATGTGCGATGGACTTGCAAATGTATTATACAGCTCTGAAGAACGCCGTAAACATGTGCAATCAACTGACTCTTAAAGGCTTCAGAGCCCATCAGGGATCCCTTGGATTACCATTCTGGCTAGTAGGCAATGCAGCACAGGGAGAGTAAGCAAATGAGGCAATTTCTCTGGGATACAAGCTTTACTGAGGAGTTCCCCCACGAGCTTCTACTTCCAATCATTTTCATCACTAATGTCAGGTTGACTAACAGGGATGAAATAAGATTAAGTTTTTCTGTGTGCTCTATCATGATTTTTATAGATGTGCACAACAAACAAACTAGTGAGTCACTCTGTCCACCATGCCGATGGAACGAAATACCTCCTTTAAGAACATACATAGAGGTCTCTGTGTATTTGGACATACTGAGAGGTACAGAGACAAAAATATCATATGCATTATTCCTCTGGATCCCAGCATTAAAATGAATGCCCTTTTATTTACCACAGGACTTCGTTGTCATTATTTCAGCTGTATATATACCACCATCTGCAAATGTAAAGCAGTACTTCATAATCTGCTAGCAGTTATTAGCAAACAAAATGCACACTCCATTTGTAACTTTATCATAGCTGAAGACTTCAGTCAGGCCAACCTGATCAATCACAAAGTGATTGCAAAATTTAATCAACATGTGAAATGTCTAATTCCGAAGTGCAAATGTACTTGATTTGGGTTTATATAAATATTAAAAATAGAAATAAAACCATATGCCAATTCCACTTGGGTCAGTCCAAATTTCTTTGTTCCTAACCCTGGTTTACAGGCCATTCAACATTAAGGTCAAACCATCCATCAGGACAATAAAGATTTGGTTTAAAGGCACCTTTCTCACAGTTCCATTTGTGAGAATAGTAATAATGCCACATTATGTAATAATGTAACAAATTTTCATCCCAAAGTGGCCACATTATGTAATAACTCAATAAATTTTAATAAACGTATAGCCTACATTATCATTTTATATTACAACATTAACGTATTATCATCCTCATCATCATTGTCATCATCATCATTATCTTTATTACGTTGTCCAAGAAAAAGAATTAGTGTGATTTTGTGATCCATTTTGGGTGACTTCTGTGTGTCTGTGACAGAACAACAGGCAAAAGTTCAAATAAATAGCGACATAGAAAATAACAAGTGGGTTGGAAAATTGGTTAATTGATTTAGGTTATGAGCTACTTTAATCAACAAATGATCTTTAAGTAAGAGATAATGAACGACTTAGCTTCACAAAGCTTTCTGGAAATGCACCCCTGATAATTTACCTAATTTATCTAATGACAATTTGTTACATTTTGTCAATATATTACATAACGCATTGTTTTTACATCACGTTTTTACATTATGTAATAGTGTTGCATTATGCGATGAAAATTCGTTACATTCAGTCGAATTATTACACAATGCTGCATTATTACATAATCCGTCGTTACACACAAACTGGAAATAGTATACACGACACATCAGGCACACATAGACATCGAGGAATACACATTACTAGTATGAGTTGGTTATGGCAAATGCTTGTTACAGTCACTCATAATCAATAGTTTGAGAACATTGTGCTTTCCCAATAAATTATACAGCAGCACTGGAGAGAGAGTAGTTGATATGACCAAGAATGTCTGCCGGCTCTGTTATACCCAACTCAAATATGTTTTTGGAAAAATATTCAAAGTGCTTAATCATTTGAGACGGCATCAGTCTGTGTGCGTGTATGAATGCAGCAAGGCAGATATCATCTCTGCAAGTTAGTCTCCCTGTGGCATCTAAAGCGCTTCTGCCAGGAAATTCAGACGGGCTAAAAATATAGGCAGGGATGGGAGGGTTACTTTAGAAATGTATTCTGGTACAATTACTATATACCTGTTAAAAATGCAGTCAGTAACCTAAGCCATGAATCACATTATTTATGTAACATAATCTGACTACTTTTCATGATGTGCACTACGTCAATGTCAAATGTACACAAATGCAAGAGAAAAGAAATATCAATAGGGCAGCCGTGGCAAATAAAATGAAGGCACACACCATTAATTTTATCATCTCTCTTTATACATGGCTTAAGACTGCCCTTAGTATGTTTTTTTTTTTACAAAGCAGATAATATATGGAACTCTGACAGCCCTTTCGTCACTTAGACCTATATTTTATTTATGTGTTTTAAATCACTGGCTAGGTTGTTGTTGCTACATAAGGCTAAATCAATGCAAAAAGAAAACATTGTGGCGAGAAGTAGCTAACCATCTAGCTAACTGTATCTATTGTCAAATGAATAAAAAAGCACTCGTCTGCAAAACAACAAACAATAGGGCAATTCATTTTTTATGATTAAAATAAGACAGAAAGGGGTGGTGGTCATAGGGACAGTTGACCTTTGAGGGGGAGGTAGTGCAGCGCAGTGTAGTGAGCATATCCCAGCATGCTCGCGGGCAATTGTAAATAGCCCCTGTCTATAACTGTAAATAGCCCTTGTATTGTATTGTAGTGCCAGTCAGGTGGATCACAGAAGTAAATCAATATGCAGTTATGGTCTTTAGTTCTAACAAATGTTAGTAACAAAAATTATAAAAGCGAAGAAATTGCTACAGGTCAAGTAAACAGCAACACTGCTTCAGGCTGAGGACCAGGGCCTGTGGTCAGTGATTAAATACCAAAATTATTTACTGATGTGAGGCACTTGTAATCCAGTCATATTTTAGTGTTTCACCTGCTTAAATGAGATGGTACGAAGTTTAGATTTTATCTAAAATAAGTTGGGTTTTACCCATAATGCAGCTGAATATCAGGAGGCACATAAAGCTAAATAAATGAAACAATGAATGAATATCCACATTTACATTTCTTTGCCTCCACAGCTGTGCTTTCAAAAACTTATAATGCACGTGTTGGAGTGCATTTACCCACATATGCTACAGTGACTTCACATTTGGCTGACACATTTGTACATAGAAACCGGTCTTTGGATTTACAAGCTGAGACTGGCATGAATATGGGGCTATTACTGTAGCAAAATTATTTGCAAATATGTATGGAGACTTGTGTGATTGTATCTCAATCTGTATATATGTAATCAGATTTGTATATTTTTAAAAGAATTTGTAAATGCATACTGTGTCATGGTTTATACCCTGACACTGTTCCTCACTTAAGCTCTCAAAAGCTTGCCAGTGGGACACCGTTAAGCCCTAAGCCCTCAAAACCTGGTCGATACAGACAAATCTTCACATGCATTTGCAGAACTGCCATGGCAGAAGTGTAGCAAAAATCATGTGCAGAAAGAGCCAACTGAGAGATCTGCCTGAGTTGTACTGTAACTGATGACTTGTCTGTATTTACAGTTCTTGGAGCAAAATACTTAGAATTTTTAGCAATTAATTCCTATGCACACACTTACAGATTCGTCTACGCATTCATAAATCTATGCACGCATTTACAGATTTGTCAACACACGAACAAATTTCAATACCCTTGCAAATCTCATTACACATTTAGAGATTCTTTTGCAGGTTTACAAATCTGATTACGCGCACAAATTCTGAATACACATTTGCAAATTCTTTTACACAATTACAAATCTGATTACACACATACGGATTGACATACAGTCACGCAAGTCTCCATACACATTTGCAAATAATTTTGCCACAATAATAGCCCCATACATAAAGCCTTAGCAACAGAAGATTCTGGCATTTTGAAATCTTGGCGATAAAATTCGGGTCACTCAACATACAATTTCGCCAAAGGTAATTCGGCGATATTCCGTGTCACCATAATACTGCCTAAAGCTACTGTAAATAGTAGTCTACTAATTAATGTGTATTTGGTTCATAAACGTAAAAATACTGTTTTCACAAATGTTAGCTAAATGCGTGACAACTGCGGTATAGGCGGGTTAATGCACTTAGCTGTACATTATACATATAACTCACTCCACAGAGGCGACCGTCCTCTGTTCCACGGCAGGTGGTTCTTTGCCTCCACAACCATGCAGAAAATGTATAATGCACAGCTTGACGTGTATTAACCCTTACATATCTGACTTTGTCCCAGCCCATTGTCCTTTTACGTCTCAAGTCAAGCGTCATCATACAGTACAACTGACAAAATATACATGTCACTAATCTGAATCATGTTTGCTCACTTACTGTCACCCCATCACCATGAAATGCTCTGAGAGACTCTGCTCCTAATGCAAATCCATCATCCCAGTCTCTATGGACTAAAACCAATATGCCTACTAGGCAAACAGATCCACAAAGAAATCCATCTCCCCTACCCTTCATGTTGCCCTAACTCAACCTCAAACACCAGAGAACATATTCTGAATGACACGAATGCTATTCAGCGACTACAGCTCAGCTTTCAACATTATTACAAATCAGGATACTCTCTGATTACCTGATCAGGGTCTCAAACAGCCCCTCTGCAGCTGGATTCTTGACTTTCTGGCTAACTGCTGTCTGGCAGCAGAGGCGGACATTTCAGGTCCAGAAAGTAAAAATCCAAACCAGGATTTTGTTTCAACCAACCAGCTGAGTACTC
>JAODJW010000038.1:2008520-2024356 GCA_026777045.1 Hyperopisus bebe | reverse complement strand
CTTTTGTACAATAGTACTGTGTGTGTGTGTGTGTGTGTGTGTGTGTGTGTGTGTGTGTGTGTATATATATATATATATATATATATATTTATGCGCACACATATAATAAGTAAAGGTGTATGAAATGATCACATTTATAGTAAACAGTACCTGAGTTCCAAAATGCTAAGAACGTAACCATTTGGGAGAATCCGCCTTACAAAGTTGAAGTCTCCAACATAAATGCTTCCATCAGCACCACAAGCGATGGCAACTGGGGCAAAGAGTTTGTTGTTCAATGGTGGCCCATTGCAGCTGGCACAAGAGATGCCTCGCACCTGCCCATTCCCCATAACTGTGCTGATCACCGGAGGCTGTTGAGATATGAAGATATTCTCCCCATTCCCTTTATGCAAAATACCTGTGTCATAAAAAGAGAATAAGAAAGACGCCACCATAAAGGTGGTATTTATATGGGCAAAAAGGGAGTTCATGTGAAGGCTATTGCACAACAATGTTTGCAGCACTGGTGTGAGAATTTCTAATTGTCTATATAAATTGGAACATCCACAAATAGCTTTGACAGGTCCAGAAATTGTTCTGTCATGGAGGATTCCTTTTTCTAAAGAAACATTCTAAGCTCAGTGGCCTGTTTATTGCATACAGCTGGTTAATAGTGCAAAGAACATGCTCCTCATCCCACAAATAATGTGGCTGCAACTGAATACATACAGCATGCAGGCCAAATAAATCACTCACTGGTTGGCTGAACATTACAAAAGCTAAAACACTTGATCCGAGTGGTTATGAATATGTTGTGAGTATGGTGGTTCCAGCATCTCAGAAACAGTCACTCTCCCAAGATTTTCATCCACCACACTGTCAAGAGTTCACAGAGAAACACCCAGACAACAGAAGCTTTGCGAGTAAAAAACACCTTGTTAACAATGGTGGTCAGAGAATGCTAACAGTGCAAAATGAACAGCTTGGGAAAGAATGTACAAAATGGGTTCTCAAAATGCACCACTAATCCACCCTTCTGAAGTTCTGAAGGTTAAAAGAAGGTCTTACCCAGTACTAGTTAGGTGTACCTAATACATTTTATTCTCAATTGCTTTGACACATGTCTCAAATGATAACTGACATTTGAAAAACAATGAGTGTAATCCCCACACCATGACATCACTTATGCACAGCAGAACATCATCACTCATTGTTTCCCACAAATTGCAAATCTGTTCACTGGGAGAATTGTTTTGTTTTGAGATGTGAGTTAATATTATGGGTGTGTTATGGCCATTTGCTGCTTAACCATAGTGTTGTGCTGTATATAAACTCTTCTGAGAAATACACTTAAAGTCATAAGATAGTCATGTATGTAATAATATTTTGTTTGACATTTGCACAAGTACAGGTACATTAGAACTATACTGTTTGCCAGCTCCATCTTGCTCACCGTATCTTGGGGGTCACAGCACAGGCTCAGTCAATGTGTGATGCCCTGGAGCATGTGACTATTCTGCCAAGGTTTAAACCGGCAACCTTCCCATCACGGTCTTTGCCCACTGAGCCAATCACTGCCCCAAGTGTGTTTCACGAATGCGGCAAAGCAATTGAGAAAAACCGTAAAGTGGCCACTGAGTGTAGTTCTCCCTTTTCCTTATTTTAAATAACACGCATCTTTCTAAACCTTTTTCTCAAATATGGTAACTTTGTTACCCCACTTGGTAAATATCATATGCATTAAATATTAAATCTCCCATAAATCCCGAAACATTACTTTTTGTAATTTAATCCCAACGAAAAAATGTTTATCGAACCCCAACACCGCGAATACCATTTACTCCAACTGGACACTATGGTGCTTCCTGCATACATGGTAGCATATTGGGAGTCTTCAGTAATCAAGGTCTTTACAAGAGCAATCTGTATACTACCTGGCTGAAAAATAAAGACCTGAATGGAGGGATATATATGGAGCCCAGCTCATGACATAACCATAATAATTATATATATTGTACCCATGTTTTAATATATTGTGGGAATGATAGTAAAAATTATATATACTGTAGTGGCCTCGTTTTAATATATTGTGGGGACGATTTAGTAAAACGTGGCCACAATATATGTATTTTTCATTGCTGTGTCATGAGTGGGACTCCACAGATATACAATATTGCTGTCATATAAATCATTTATAGCCCCTGTTCACTGCTTGAACACTGGCTTGGGTCACGTTTTTCAGAGAATTTTGTTTTAACAGATACATGAATAGAGAATAGAGTATATAAGGCTAGAAATATGTTTTGGAGGGATGCCAAATTGGAGGGGGAGGGGGTTCCCATTAGTGAATGTTGCCAGCTGGGGGACGGAAGCATTTTTAGAGGGGGGTTCAAACTAATAATTTATGTGACTGCCTGCATGCCTGGTCAGCAGTAAACAAATTTTGGGGGGTTCAAAGCCGTAATTTTTGTAGGCGGCTGGGTGCCTGGAGTCGATGCTGCAAAAGGAAACAGTTTGAATCCATACCACTTTGCAAGTTGAGAGTGTGATGCTTATCCAGTGACCAGCCACCTAGGTTGGAAGGAACCATCTCAAAGCCTTGCACCAATGCCGTCCTCTTTTCCGTGACAACGAAATCAGGACACGACTCGTACTCATAGCCGACAGTCACTGAAAGAAAAACACAATCATCATTTGATATCAGTGTAACAACTAATTCATAACCTAATTTGAATGTTGCAACCTTTCTTAATGTATGACAAGAAGAGGCCACACTTTCCTTAATACGATTTCATCCAATGTCTCCATAGAGATGTTGCATAAAATTGTGTTAAGCAAAGTGCAACCTCTTCATGTCATACTTGATTGATTCTTTTTTGCGTTCCAGCACTCTGATAATGGTGTTATATCACTAGGAGTGAATCCCATTTTTTCCGTACTTTATTGAGCCTTTCTTCATGAAAAATACTTTCAGTGCCAGACAATTGTAGTTTTATTCAATTGCAAAGAAGCATTTCTTCATACTAAAGTCACTTTTTCAAAATTCTTCACACAGTTCCACCAGTATCACCAATATGCAGCTTAGCCCAACAGTTAATCTCACCTCCAAAATGCACCAAAACCACCAAAAAGTGCCTCAGAATAAACTCATGCTACCAAGCAATGGCAACAGTCCTCATCCGATAAGCATACATAACACGATGACCTAAAACATACACTAACAGGAAGTATTGCAAAATGCATTATATTGTCTTTAAAACATAAAAATGTTCATGTAAATCAATGTTCCTCTAGCAAAGATCGCCTTTTCTCTCCGTAGCGTACCGCATAAGTACAGATCCCCATACATTTTCTAGCAGCTTATCAAATACAAAGAGCCCATCCTAAGAAAAGCAGGGAAACACCCAAGATGGGATGCCACTCTATTGCAGAGCACATGAATATACAATGGACAAATACAATGGACAAATACAATGGACAAATACAATGGACAAATTTGCCTAACTGCCTGCTGACTCTCCATAAAAAAAAATAGCAGTTCATAATTTTGCACACAAGGGGCAGCACAGTGGCGCAGTGGTTCGCACTGTTGCCTCACACCTCTGGGACCAGGGTTTCAGTCTCTGCCCCCTGTGTCGTGGTGGCTGGTGCCCCATATTGGGTTGTTCCCTGCCTTGCCTTGGAATAAGCTACAGACCCCCTGCGACCCTGAATAAGACAAGCGGTAGCAATAAATGTATTGATGATGATGTAGTGATTATGGTATTATCATTACGGCTGGGGGGCATGGGGGGGCATGGTGCTGCAGTGGCTACACAGCTGCCTCACATCTCTGGAATCCTGGGTTCAAATTTCTGCCCAGCTCTGCATGCGTGAAGTTTGCGTGTTCTGGATACCCCCACCCCCCCACCAGTCCGAAAAGGTGTATTGGAGTTGACAAATTGCTTATGTGTGCAAATAGGTTGGCACCCTGCCTGCTTTATTCCCTCTTTATCCCCTCTCTCATATCTTTAGCTTATGGATTGGCTCCAAGCTCCTGTGATCCTGCATAGGATAAGTGAGTATAGAAATATGGATGAATCATTATAGTCACCTTAAACTCACCTTCAAATAGCATATGTAACAAAACATCTGTGTACTATATTAAAACACCGCATAGCTCATTAGAGATTTGCATAGCCTATGAGCGCGAATCGAGAGGACATGGGAACAGAGGAGTTTTTATACTGCATACTGTTAGACCTTGGAGGCCTTTTTCAGGAATCACTGGTATCATTACTTGCCTGTGGAAGAGCTCCCATCTGGATACAGACTTACTACCCTGCATACATTAAACTGTTATGCAATAAAAGCATATATCAAGAATAGTGGATGTGAGAAAAACAATATTCACACTCCAATTATCCCCATTTATAAACTCGCAAAATTCTCTAGTAGGACATTTTGGTCAAAAAAGGGATGTTTGCTGATGCTATCTCCAGTACTTACCATATGCATTGATGCGTTGAATGGCAGTGGATCTCTTTGTTGTTATATTGAATATCCCACAGATATTCAAATGTATTGTGACTGGGCCACTAACCTAAACTAAATACATGAGTGTAAGTGTCTGTGCCTGTCATGGAAGAGCAAGATGGGAAAAAACATATTTGCTGCCCATATGAACAATAAAGGCATTTTCTATTCAGAAAATCATTAATTACGACTACAATTTCTTGTTTTTTTTATGTAAGAAGTAGAAGTGGCATATCCCAGTTGTAGTAGGTTGTGATGATTATTGTATTTTATGGGTCTGTCAGCACTAGTGTTATACTGAACTTTCACATGTCTAACTATAGATTGCCCTATATACAAGATTGAAGGCATTTTGCAGAATTTTTTGGTCTATTCTCCCTCATATCTATGTCTCAGTCTTGTCAAACCTTGAAAGGTTAAAACTTAAAACACTGTACCTGGTCAGACTTGGTTCATGTCATATACTGAGCCTTTGAAGAACTTGTTGTTTCGCTAAAGAAATTATAGCACCACAGGACTGTGGGGGGAAATCACTGTGTGTGTGTGTGGGGGTACTTTTTGGGAAATCTATTTCTGTTGATTTTCTGTCCTGGTCTAAACCACATATGGGTGATTTGACAAGCTATGAATGATGCATGGAGTGCAGAAAAACCATAGAAAAGACCATTGTTAAGGTCTCACTCAATGATAGTTGGGGCACAGTCCGTCTTACACTGTTAAAATCCCCATTGCTAGCAATTCTGAATAGAGTTTTCTTTGACAAGCTATGCTTATTGAAGTAGATGCAACGGACAATCTCATAGGTTTTATTTTGAGTTGTCTGGTCACTCTATTTCAAGCACATACTTCTATAATGTTTTATACATGTAAGGTGTACAGCATTAATCAAAATTGCTGGAGCCAGTTATATGTACCAGTACGGATGGATAATTATGCCTGGAAGAACTATGGGGGAAAGATACCTGGAAGACAATTTATGAACTAAAAGGAACACATTATATCCTGATAATTCCTACACTGCAATAGATGTCAATAGAAATCTGGCACTATTTACTATGATTGACATTTTCATGGACTTTAGGAAAAGCAAGTGTGCTTTGGCTCAATGAAACAAATGTTATTATCTGTTTTACACTGTCAGTGTATGACAGCAATGCACATTAAGTTATCTGCTAAAGCCTGAATGCATGCATCATGCACAGCATAGAAAAAGATGGACTGAATTCGGAATTCTCTGAAACAAGTATGGTACAGTATGAGAATGACGAATAGCACATGTATTTGTTGTTTAATGCTACATATTTTCGAAAAAAAAAGAAAAAAAGAAAAAAAAACATACCTATTACTTCAGCCAAGCCATAGACCTTCTGGCCATAAATATCAGTCTTATTCCAGGCCAGGACGTAGACCAAGCTGGGAGCGGCTGGAAACCACTTCTGGAAGACACGCCCCTCAACAGCTGCTGTCAGATGTACTTTAACCAGGCCCATAGGGATGACAGACTGAGTGAGGAGGACACGCAGCAGTGACTTGTACCCTGGGGAACGTGTGCTCAGGTAGTTCAGCTTCATGTAGCTACCAGGGATGTTGATCTCTTCCTGCACAGCCTGGAAACCCGGACAAACCAGACTTACATGACGAAGCCACTCCTATACCATTTTGCTACCTCTACCTCTCACTTTTAAATATATAAAAATAAAAGCAACCATTGAAACGTTATACAAAATACTGGGCAATGCTTTACATTAACTGCACCTTCAAAATGCATTCATGGAACATTCATAAATAGCATGTAAGTATACCTCAACATCTCTTTAAACATTGCATTCATAATACGTTCAGTGAACAAGACGTTACAGCTGTAATACACATTAATAACAAACATTATAATCTTATAATCATTTAATGTTTGTTACTAATGTATATTACAGTTTTTCCTTGACCGCTTTGGAGCATTTCTCAATTGACAACTAACATTTGCAAAACAACAAGCTTAATCCCCACATCATAATGTCACTCTACACAGCACAACATCATTTCTCATGGTTTCTCACTAATTTCCAGATATTTCAGTATATGTATCCAAATGGTTTTGTATAATAGTCATCACTTGGCACAATTTTCAGTTGCTTTAGTCTTGTTGGTAAAAATAGATGATGTAGTTTCCCACTGTAATAATTTTACACCCAAAACTATATATGTATGTGATCATCATATAAACCACCACATGCAAAAGTTATCCAAGCTTTCAAAATGATTAAAAAATATATTCCATAAAATGCAGTGATATGGCATTGTTGTGTTTTTCAATCCCGCAGTACATGACTTTCTTGCACTTCTATTACCATTTTGTATTACCAGTTTTTATGTTACAAAGTGCTGTGTGACTTTTTATTTGATATTGCACTGTTTCTTGAGATGTGAAGGTTACATGTGCATGAGAATGCTGAAAAATAAAAGCAACCATCGAACAGTAGGTATGGTTTATACATTTAGCACATACTGTATGAACTAGTCAGTTTTAGACACTAGTAATTTACTGAAGTAATTTAAGTTAATATGCCTGTCTAATATTAGCAAGTCTACGTCCTTTAACCTTACACTATATCTGTGACAGAATTTATGACATGCATATGGTCCAACAGAACAATCTATAAAATGTAAGCACACCCCCCCCCCCCTGAACTTTACAGGTTCTGAAAGCTTACAACTCACAAAATGAATAATCTTAAAGCCATTATTCTAACTGGTGTTACACAGATTTCTGCAGAATGAATCTTACGGTTATTTTAAATGTAACTTAAAGGAAGCGGAAACCGTGTTGTATGTGCTGCCGAAATGAAACCACTAATTATAAAATATCGTCTTTCATGATCCTATCTTTACTTCTGGTTTACAGAGTTTTATGTTTTTTTTGTCTGTCGGTTACAGTCAAACACAACTAAGTTACACACATAGAGACAGTCACTGCAGCTGCTATGTGTTAGTTACCATCATTTTTTTAAACCCACACTTAACAATCCCTTTCATACCTGCAGTTCTGGGACCACTGGCCCTCTTTCCCCACAGGTACTTGCAAACTGAGTTAGTGGGGGGGCTAGAACAATGGGGTAGGGGATCACAAAATTTTTGACGTTACAAGTAGGGGGTTGAGGTTCTACTTTATCCATGATGACTTTATCCAGGACCACAAACTGGTTCCATGGCAACCAAACAGGGAGCCTCTTAGTAAAAAATGGCGCACGTTGGAAGACCAGTGTTATGGAGATCCCTCCAGCAGAGACCAGGTCGAAACTGAAAAAGAGCACCTCCATGTCAAGATCACACATGGCTTCAAGAACTGTCTAGTACTATATTACTTTAAAGAACTATATTATTATAGATACATGATTTTGCATCTGTCTGCAAATGTGTACTGGATGGTTTTTGTCTGAGAAATGATTTAAAACCCTTGTGTCTTAAGACATTCAGTCTATATTGCTCATTATGTATCTGTGTGTACCAGGGGTAGGCAATCCGAATGCTGCACTGCTGGTATCCAGCAGGTTCTGTATCCTACCTGATAAATTACTATCTGCCTGAGATCAGGTGTGGTTCATGCAAGATGGAAACCTGCTGGATACTGGCACTCCCTCTGATGACTTGGCATAATGTCCATCGGGTTTCCCCCCCCCCCCCACCACCATAGAATCATACCTGCCATCCTGGCGACTAACAGTGAAGCCATATTCAGCATGATGCAGGAAACTGATGTTGACTCCCATCAATGGCGTCTCGTCCGCTAAAACCACCCGGCCTCGGATCACAGCAGCTCGGCTATAAAGAACAAGCAGGAGGATGGCGGAGAAATTATATTTACATATTCCATAAAGTGAGAAGGAATAGGTTTTCATCAGCTGGAATATCTAAATTGGATAACAAATACCTGACCTTACTAAAACGTGAAATGGCAGCAGCACCAGCCGGCACAGCAATGGCCTAAAGAACGAAGTGTTCATGCAGCAGAACACTTTAAATTTCTAAGGACGTAGTATAATTTGCAGAATATATTAATGTGTGAATTCTTATTCAGCATATTCAAAATTTTTACATCTGAAAACACTCTCCATCAACCTCCATGGAAACATGTACATCTCTATGCATATACTTTTCTATTTATACAAATAAGTCCTATATTTCTTCAATGATAGCCCCATCCATGCATGAAGTAATTATGTACCACGGAGTGCCAAATAACTAATTTTGAATGACCTGGATTTTTGTAACAAAATTATATTGAACCAAGCTGGAGACACACAAACCGTGAATTTTTAAAAGCTGCATTAGTTTTAAGTACAGTCTGTTGTGCAGTACTACTTCTAAGAACAAACTTAAAGGTTTGAAGAAAAAAAAATAAACTGGATCAACTGACAGGTGTTGAGCCTCAGGATCCAAGAATTCAGGCAAGTGAGAAATTCGCCATACCTGCTGTCAAATGGAACATCACCAGGGAACACATGGGTGCTGCTCTTGCCAATTAGGAAGCGTATGCGGTCAAAGAAGAGGCGTGGGAAAGATGACCCAAGTGGCTGGGGGCTCTGCTGTATAATGTCCATGGGATCTGGGGAGCCTTCACAGACTGGGCTAGTGTGGCAGTTGTCCTGCTGGCAGCAGTCTGGGTCCACACAGTCTGTCAGCCCGTCTGAAACACAGTGCTGTCCATGTTATACTATAAAGCAGTGTTTCCTAAGCCAGCCCCTGGACACCCTCAGACAGTCCACACTCTTGCTGTCTTCCATCTCCCACACTGCATCCACACCACTATGCATACTGGGCAACCAGGTCCATAGAAACACCACTACTATTGCCTTCACACTGTCTTATCCCACCTCAAGCACCAGATAACATATTTTTGAATGCTGTTACCTCAGCATTTACTATGATATTCCCCTACAGACTGTATTCCGAACTCTAAGATCTAGGCCTACAGTAAATCAACAATTCTGTAACTGGGCCCTGGACTTTGGTCTGTGTACTACTCTGACATTTGTATGTGCACTCTGGTTAAAATAAGTAAGGTTGAGTACGTAGTGCAACACTGCTAACCGATACTACTGGCTTAGGTAGCATCCCTGTGCTTAGCTAACGTTACTGCTCAGCTAAGTTGGACACCATTGATGTTGGTCACGTTGTCATGAGTATAAACGGCCCAGCACTAACTTCAGCGCAGTGATATGGTTGGTGTGTGGAGTAAGGCAGAAATAAAGCAGTTTCTACATAAAACTGCTCACCGCAGCGTCTACGGATTATCTTAAGTAACTGAGCCATGATTTCTGGTAAGAGACATTACTGTTGCGTTTTTCAAATGTATTGTCTTGTCGCTTTAATCACCACAGAAATAATGCTATTTAGTGCCATTATATTTTAGAGAAGGCAGACATTTCTACAAGTGAAATCTCCAAAACTACTAATCTGGGGTGAACAACTCCTTTAAATGGTGATAATAGCCCTGTTATAATCCAGTTATGGCTAATTTATTCATTTAGATCCAAGGGGGCACTACTCCAGGCATATATGTTACTCCATTCTGATTGTGATTTGCTACGAAATTAGCCTTCAATGTAGTTTGCTTAACAGGCAAATTACGTAAACGCAGGTTCACAGGGGCTGACCTCCATCATTGTCAGTGCTGTCACTGCATTCCACCTCCATAGTGACACTGCACGCTGAGCCACTCCAGCCGGCTTGGCAAATGCAGTGCCACTCGTTGTGCTCCATCGTGCACCTCCCATTGCCATTGCACAAACCTGGGCATCCATCTGTGAGAGAATAGGCCCAGTTAAATGTATTACCCTTGGTACCAAACCTTCAATTTCATAAACACATTTCTTATTGATATTTGTTACCCTCTACATTAATCAATTAGTTACACTCATATAGAAAGGCTTTCACTCTTTCAGGATTAAAACCATATGTGTATTAATCCTTTAATCCAATTGCCCCGTAAGACTGAAAAAGATAAAACAGGGCTGACAATAATCCCACAGTCTGGTGAAAAAATATTCAGAAAAAAAAAGAAATTAATAAAATCAAAACAGTAAAATACCTTCCAAATGCATCTGTAAACTTCATCAGATAAAAGCAATCACTGAACAGATCACACAAGAAGATAATTGCTCTCCACCTGTGATTAACTGTATTGACTTTACTTCTGGTTAAAACTAGCTGTCTCCAGAGGATTCTGCTGCTTCGCAGTACATTTCAAAGAGAGGAATGGGTGGAAAGGCACATTCAAAAGAGCTTGGAGATTAAGTTTTTGGAAAGGCAGAAGTTAGGAGAAGGCTGTACACAAAGATCTCACAGGCTTTAACAATCCCTTGTAGTACAATGGGAACCATCATCAGGATGAGATATCACACCATCCAAAGCTTGCCTAGATCAGACCAACCCTGCATATTCGACAATCACGCAAGAAGAATGCGGAGGAAGTGAGGCTATCTAAAGGCCAGTGGGACCTTTGAGGAAGCTACAGACCCTTATGCTAAGGACAGGTCATTTTGTCCATATCGCTAAAAACTAAAACACACCATACAGTCAGTCGGGTGGTAAGAGGTGTTGTGGTCCAGCAAAAACCACTTTTTTGGTCATAATACAAGAGGATGCGTGGCTGTGTGGCAAAAACCCAAGACATCTTACAACTCAAATGACAGAAATCCTGCAGTAAAATCAGTCTGAGGCTCTAAAACGCAACTTTGCCCACCTACTGCAGCTCCTCACTGTACATCTCCCCCAGTACATCTCCCCCAGTACAGGTCCCCACTGCCCTCAGCTGGCTGAGAGATCAGCATCGTCAGCAGGCTGCTGGGACGGCACGCCTGGCTCACGTCTGCATGTGTGACTCACAAAGCACATTTCTTTGACAACTTTAACCTGTCAAGGCCATGCAAATATCTATTTAAACATGATGGGTTGTACCTCCACTTTTCTGGGGCACAAATGCTTAAATCAAATCTGTTGTACAACATCTCTCACCCATCCAGGAATATTATCAGAGACAGTGTCACTCAACAAAAGCCACATTCACCTGCTAAAGACGTGCTTTGCATATGTAGAAGTGAGCTTGGGGGAATGGATGAGGATCTGTGCCATATGAATGAGATTTACCACCTGTTAGTAATTGATATGTCAGAATCTATGCCAGTAGCTAAATTATCCCTATTTGTAATAGCAGGTGGCATGGCAGCATAAGAAAGATGCAGTAGAAAGCTTCAGATGAGTATAATTTAATTCGTGCAAAGTGTCCCAAACTTCCTGAAGACAAGCCAATACTGCAGGTTCTTAAATATGTGGTACTGAATGTCCACTCAGCAACAATTCTTTCATAGTAGGCCAGCTGATTGAAAACCAGGATCTCGATGTCATTTTCCTTACTGAGACCTTGCTTGATAGATATTGGTCGACACAGTACTTACTGTAATGAAACATGTCCTCCAAGTTTGAGTTTTTTCAAAGTGTCTAGGCTGAACAGAAAGGGAGGTGATGGAGTATGTTTGTTTGATAGTACTTTATGCACTAAGCTACTTTCTTAAAGGGCTTTCTCTACATTTGAATACATTGCAATGCATCTCAAATGTGATAAATCTGTTCATGCTTATGCTGGCTATCTATCATCCACCTAGCCTTGACTCGGGTTTTTTTTAATGAGTTTGGGGACTTTCTGACTAATATTTTACTATGATTTTGAATGTTTTAATAACTTTTGATTGTGACACTCATATAGGCACGGCCACAGAACCTAGAAGTATAGATTTTATGAGAATATTAAACTCATTCGACTTGTTGCAGCATGTGACAGGACGCACTCATAAATAAGGTCATCCTGGATTTAGTGATATCTCATCGTTCGAACATTAAGCTTTCTCGAATAGCAGATGGTTTATAACCATTATTATGTCTTCTTTGAGAGGCTAGTGATCGCGACACACTGGAATGGTAAGTGAAAGGTTACGAAACACTGTGTTCTGACTAATTCTGCTGATGCATCTAATAACCTTATGTTCACTATTCCTCTTTTTGAACTACCTCTCCCATGTAATGCTTTGGTAGAGAGATTTAACTCCAGAATTACAGAAAGTCTATTGCCCCACTGAATCTGTATTACTGTAGCAAATAGAGTAAGAGCCCCAAACAGGGTCACAAGTCCATTTTACAACTCAAAAAAGACTGCAAATGCACAGAAAGAAAATGGAAGTTTACTGTACAAAGCTAATGATTCATTGTGATATTTTCAAAAATAATCTAAAAGCCTTAAACAGCGGATTGAAGCAGACCAGGAGGCTCTACTTTTCAAATCTGATAGAAAATAACAAGGACAACCCCAAATCCCTTTTTACTACTACTGATAGATTGTTAACCCTTCCCCACGTATCTCATCTGAGCTTCTTACAGCTGATAAAATTTGGGTTATAAGAGGCAAGGAATACTTAATCCACGTTAATCCACCACGCTGTACTGTTCAAAGTAATCTTGTTGGTTTTTCTCCTATTGGCCTTAATTTGCTAATCATAACCAAGTTATATTACTTCTGAACTCATCAAGCTGCACTCTTGATCCCCTCCCCACAAAGTAATTTAAACGAGTTCTAAATGCATTGTCAGCAAATGTTCTGAATATTGTTATTCCTCCTCTGAAAAAAGGAATTTTAACACAATGTCTTAAAACTGCTATTATCCAGCCTTTGTTGAAGAAAAGTAATCTTGATGGTATTGTGCTCAGTAATTATATGCCAATCTCTAACCTTCCATGTCTTGGTAAAATAATTGAGAAAGTTCAGTCCATTCAGTTGATTGATTATCTTTATAGTAATATTCTCCTCGAAGTGTCAGTCTGACTTTCAAGCACGCCATAGTACTGAAATGGCTCATTTTAAAGTGCTGAACGATTTAAGGTTGAACAAAGACTCAGGTAACCTCTCCATTCTGGTTCTTCTAGATGTCAGTGCTCCCAACTGCGTACCTGGATTGGCCTCTCTGGTACAGTTTTAGACTTGTCCACATAATGCCTAAGTGGGTATTAATTCTGTGTTGCACTTAATACCTATGTCTCAAAGCATCAAGCTGTTACATTTGGAGTCCCCCAAGGCTCAATTTTAAGACCTATATTAATTAACATTTACATGTTACTCCTATCATGTATGAAAAATAAACATTAAATCAAGTTCCATCAGTATGCAGATGACACACAGCTATATCTGTCTCTAGATCCTTATGCCCATGGATCTATCCACTTCCTGCTTGAATGCATAGATGACGTAAACTTATGGATGTCACAGAACTTTCTAAAACTGAACTAGTTAAAAACAGAGATGCTTGTTATTATACAATGAACTGCTGAGGGAGGATATACTGGTGTACTTATAATCAATATCTCTGAAGGCCAAACAGCAGATTAGAAACCTAGGAGTCCTTTGCAATGGGGAACTTAACTTTAACAGGCATATCAGCAATGTCTGCAAAACAGCATACAGTACTATCACCTCTATAATATTGCCAAGGTCCGGGGTATGCCATCATGCGTGAAAGACTAATACATGCTTTTGTTTTATGTAGAATAGATTACTGTAAAGGACTCTTGTCTGGTCTACCTAAGAAATCTATTTCAACTCTACAACGGTCCAGAATGCCACTGCTGTCATGCCCCGCTCATCCGATCCTCCCATGTGCCACACCCCCTCATCTACCCCTCATCTACCCCATGTGGATTAACCATGTTTCCCTTTGCCTGCTTCCCTGTGCCAGATGTGACAGAATGACCGGCCTCCAAACAAAATCATCTGGCTTGACTGAGGAGGAATACCTCAGTCTAATTGAAGAGGTGGCTTACTGGCTAGAACAGCCCGAGGTGAGTGGCGACCCCGGGCTGCGAGCCTACGCCTTCCGGACGTGGTATGTTCTGGAAGACCACCCCTTTTTGAGGAAGCGTCTGGTCCTTTAAGGGGCCAGATCTATTGAGGACTCCATCCCATGGGTCCCCAAGTTCCCTGACCGGGCAGTCCCCTGCCAAGGCGCAAGCCCCAGCAGGTGGTGCCTGCAGCAAACCCCATGGTTCCTGTGCCGGCAGTGCCTACAGTGCCCTCCGTGGTTCCTGCTCCACCTGTTCCTCCTGCAGCACCCCCCGTGGTTCCTGCTCCACCCTCAGAGGTTCCTGCTAAGCCAGTTCCTCCTGCTCCGCCCCCAGAGTCTCCTGCTCCTGATCCCCTGGACTCTACTCACATGCCCCCAGACCAGGTCCAAGAGGAGGTACCTGACTGTCAGACCACCACTCCTCCCTCTATAGTGGAGTTGGAGGAGGAGCTCGAGTGGGACCCCTCTGGGATTTCCCTGACTGCCCCTGTGCACCCCTTGGGTGGGTTACCCCAACCACCACCACAGCATGGCAGATCCCTGCCAGGACCCTGGCTCTCTGCGTCCCGAAGAGGGAGAGCACATCTGTGCAGGGGTCCGGTCCCACCTGCCCTGCCCCCTGGCTTGCCTTCGGTCCCCCTGGCTGTGGCTCAGCGGTTGCCTGCAAGTCCTCCGGCTTCGGCTCGGCGGTCACCTGCGGTCCCTCTGGCTTTGGCTTGGGGGTTTGTTTTCCAGGTCCCGTGTCCCTGGTCCCATTCCTTGCTCCCCTTTGGCGCACCTGGAGTTCACGCCTTTGGGGGGGGGGGTTCTGTCATGCCCCCACTCGTCCGATTCTCCTGTGTGCCACGCCCCCTCATCTACCCCGTGTGAATCCCCCATGTTCACGAGCTGTTTCCTGTTGCTGTCATTAGTTCAATGTATTTAGTCCATGTTTCAGTTTGTTTCCCCAGTCCGGTCATTAATGTTACGTGTGTTTTGGAGTGTGTAACCCTGTGAATAAATACTTTTTGTTCGTATCCCCGGCTTCCTTCGCCTGCTTCCCTGTGCCAGACATGACTCTGCAAAGATCACAGCATCATTGGCAAAGTCACGATCAGTCTGAATCTTTCTTCATCTCAGATGCCCCACAGTTGCTGGTCCTCCCGACCTTGGCCAACACCCAGACTAAGCAAACACTGAGTGGGAGCAAGAACATACCCCTGATGAATCCTAGTATCAAATGAGGAAAACGTTCTGCCTCCACTCTGCACAGCACTTACAGTAAGTAAGTAAAGGAAAACTGAACTTAAAAAGCACTTTTCACAGACAAAAGTCGCAAAGTGCCATACAAGTTCAAAGCAGTCACCCTTACAGTACATAAACAATAAAATATATAAGAATTACACACACACACATATATAGGATATCTAAACAACAGCTTGTTTAAATGAAATGGTTTTCAGACTACATTTAACAGAA
>JAODJW010000038.1:1979893-1990540 GCA_026777045.1 Hyperopisus bebe | reverse complement strand
TGGTGTGGTTCATCAGAAGCCAGGTAGGATAGAAAACCTACTGGATAGTAGCTCTCCAGGACCGGAGTTGGAGACCCTTACTTTAGGGTGTCAAGCATACTTTGCGGATTGCCTGACATGCCGTAGCTTTGCCAATGTGTTTGGCGTCTTCTATATTATATAAGGGGCTAATAAGGAAAAAATGGAGGGTGATACATAAAGGTGGTAAAGATGTGAGTACAAATCCATGGTGTGTGATGTTTCAAATGAGAGGCTGAAAACAGGTCTTTAAATAAGAAAAACATTAATCAAATCAAATTAAACTTTATTGATCCCAGGGGAACATTAGGCTATTGAATTAATCACGGACTAGGAAGAGAAATGGTACCATTCGTGAAGATATTCACCAGAGAATGACGGATCGTTCGGGGAAGAGTTTCTGTTTCTGTCGACCAACTCTTGAAGAGATGCTAAATCAAACTGAGGAACTCTGCTGATGTAACCTCCCTTCAAATCTGGATTTCTATCAGCTAAACCTGAGGCCTGTATAAGCAGGATTTATTGATCAGCTGAATAACTTGTTGGATTTAAGGTAGTCCAGGCTAAATGTAAATGAACAATGATAATGTCCATTTAAAATGGGATACCTTAAATCAGACAAGTTATCGGCCTAAGCAGGAAATCCTGCTCCATGATACAGGTCCTAGATGGATTTATTACATCCAAGTATTGCAACACAATGCAACAGAAACAATGAGCAAATTCATACCTTTTCCACAGTCAGGACCAAGAAATCCAGGAAAACAGTGGCAATGACCTGAAACACACTCCCCGTTCCCATTGCAGTTTGTGGAGCAGCCATCCATGGTTTCTATAAAACACAAACAACAACAGCAACTCAGTAATAATAATAATAATAATAATAATAATAATAATAATAATAATAATAATAATGATGAAAGATTATATGTTGTTCTTAATTGCTACAGGTACTCAGTGGTGTATTGCATTTTATTATGTTCCTGGTTTATCAGATCATCAGATCTCAGAATTCAGCCTGTAAGTCTCCTACTGGCAGCCACATCAGACCAGATGTAGCCCACAGGATGGTTTTATGTGGCCCAGGACATGGTTTTAATTCATAAATTCATTTTTAATTTATAAATCTAGGCCACAGATCGATCTTTTGTGTTTTCCGCAGAGAATTATAAACTATGTCATTTCACTAATCCACTCCCCCCCACCCCACCCCCCCAAAGCCTCACTGCTGCACAAGTGGCCTGTTTGAACTGAAGACCTCATTGGCAGTGACTCCTACATAATGAACCCCTGCATCAGAGTGATGTAAACTGATGTTATGCTGCTCTGGAAAACTTATTTTGAGTTACAAAATATCTCCCTTGAAAATATAGCTAGACTGTTACATTAGTGAGATACCTTAAAAAAATCATATAAAGGTAGATAATCTTATTAAAAGATTTCTAGCATGAGAAATCAATAAACATATATTACTAATCAACCAGAAATATATGTAATAAACAGTTAGTCAGGCATTTGAAATTCCATTTAATTATTATAATGGGCTTAAAGCCATGTGTCAAAGGGTCAGTATAACTTCATTGAGACTGAATTTGCCCAGATTGTATTTAGATATTCTCAATGTTCTACTTTTGGATTGAATTCATCCATCCATCCATTTTCTGAAACTGCTTGTCCTATTTAAAGTTACCAGGGGGAGTTAAATTCATTTATACTTAACTGTGTGACATTTTGTTTGATTAAGGACAAATGCATTAAAAGCAGCACAGAAAATAGTAAGAATCCTCTAATGATGAAG
The DNA here is from genome assembly GCA_026777045.1 of Hyperopisus bebe. NCBI lineage: Eukaryota > Metazoa > Chordata > Actinopteri > Osteoglossiformes > Mormyridae > Hyperopisus > Hyperopisus bebe. The sequence continues at coordinate 1,988,724 of JAODJW010000038.1, read as the reverse complement.
GAACAAAAAGAGCCATCTGTAATACAGCCTAATAGTAATATAATGGCACAAGTAGTATAGCAGAATCAGGATCAGATTGGGTCTGACAAAAAAGGTGAATATATTTCACTATAACAGTACAAGTGGGAAAACTCCATTTACCAATGGCAGTGCTGAGGACAAAAACTTGTTCGGTCTTCTTTCCATCATTGTAAACGGCTATGTACCAGGTCCCTAGATCCAAGTACTCAATAAAACCAGTCTCCTGCGTTGTGGTAAGAATCAGATTCCTGGGAGTGGTACTTGAGTCCTGTGTCGCCTCTTGTTTAATAAGCTGCTTGCCATCCAACAGCTTGACAAAATCGAACTGCAGACCAAAAGCAAAAAGGACAAAATGGTCAAGAGGAGAGCAAGACAATGATTATGGTGATAACAGACAGACAGACAGACAGACAGGCAGACAGACAGACAGATGGATAGACAGACAGACAGGCAGACAGACAGATGGACAGACAGTAGGGTAGCTACTGTTTCTCCCACAATCCAAAATTATTTACAGCACCTCTCTTTTTTGGTTTATTATATACTCATACTCTACGCTATTCTGTCAATCTTTTTATATTTAGAAGTGCAATATCAAAGCACTTCCTCGAGCTTGAACATTTAATCATTTCCTGCCAGCAGTATCACTTATTGGTTTGTCCCCTTTACATGCCCCAAAGCAACCATGGAAACAGATTTGAGCGAGTGCCGTTGTTTTTCATGTTGTCAACTGTTGTTCATGGAAAAATAGGGGGGACGTGCGGTGGGTGCGCCCCCCTCTGGATCCGCGCCTGGACACACCATACAGTGCAGGTCGGCCAATAGCATCCCGCAGGCCAGATCCGGCCCTCCTAGAAAAATATTTGCCCCCCTGAAAGAGGTTTCCCTTTTTTAGTTTTCGTTCAAAAAATGTAACGTTATCTCACAAAAGCTATCTTAATATTTATTTAAAAATGAGTCATTCTTAAAGCAATTAGTATTCAAGCAAAACATATTTAAAACGAATAGCAGTATCTGCTTTCATGCATCTGTAAAACTATACTGGCCCCTTACTGAGCACTGTTGAATGAAATGGCCTGTGGTTGAATGTTTTTGCAGAAACCTGCCATACAGAATAGGAACTTTTTAAAATAAAAATAGAGGTTGTGATCTTATTCTACCAATTTTGATGCTATGATATTGCCTTTTTAAAAAAGACAATGGCAATAAAAAGTCAGCAAACCCTTTTAAATTACCTCATTTTCTACATTAATTGGTCATAAAATGTCATTTTATCTTCATCTAAGTTAGATTTATGACAAGTACAAATTATTGTACTGTTCTTGCCCATACTGAACACATCATTCGAACAACCCAGTGCAGATTGAAAAAGATAAGTCAACCCATGGGTTAAGAACTGGTCAAAACTCCTTTGACAGGAATCATATCAAATAAAGTGCTTTTGGTAGCTGCAGATCAGACCTGCACGACATTCATAAAGACTTTTGGACCATTATTTCTTACAGAACTGCTTAAGTCCAGCCATATTCATAGGATTTCTGGTGAGAACGGCTCTCTAGATGTCATCCAGCAGCATCCCTTTTGGGTTAAGGTCAGGGTACTGACTGGACCCCTCTGAATTTTTAAGGCACCCTGTAGTAGATTTACTTTGATGTTCAGAGTGATCATCCGGCTGCATCACCCATCCTCTCACCATCGTCATGATCTTCAGCTGGTGGACAGCCACCCTGAGGATTATCCCATAGGATACCTTAATAATCTTGGGAATTAATTTTCCCCTTGGTGATGGAAAGCTGTCCAGGCCCTGAGGCAGCAAAACAGCCCAAAATCATGATCTTCCCTCTACTACACTTCACTGCTGGGATGTTGATTTTACGTTAGTACGTGGTTCCCTTTTTATACGCTATATATTCCTCTCAGACAATTCAACCTTAGTTTCAATAGTCCACAAAATGTAAAAAAAAAAAAAATCCCAGTAGCATTATGAAGTGTGAAGTTGGTTTTTGGCAAACTTCATGCGAACAGCAATGGTTTCTTCTATTTTCGGAGAGCAGTGGCTTCCTCTGTGGTGTCCTGCCACTGGTACCATGCCTGAAGATTTTGTGTATGCTGGATTCATGAACAGAGATCCATTAGAACCAGTTCTAATGATTCCATTAAGCTTTTAGCTGTTGCTCTGAGGCTTTTGCATTGTGTCTTTGGTGTCATCTTGGCTGGGCCCACAGTACTACTGTCTCCATTTATAGACAGTTTGTCTAACTATGGACTGATGAATATCTAAACTCTTTGAGATGACTTTGTAACCCTTTCCAGCTTTCCAGCATTATGCAAATCAACAATTCTTAATTGGAAGCCTTCTAAGATCTCCCTTTTTGAGAGGCAAGGTTCACATCAGGAGATGCTCCTCGTGAACGACTCGAAAAGTAGCTGAATCCCACACCACCAAACTCGTTTCGTTGACTGGTCTCCAAGGACCTCATTTATCAAACTTTGCATAAATTTGATTGTTAAAAAAAATGCGTACACATGAGAAGAAAAAAATGCATATGCATAAAAAATTGGCGTACACATTTTTCGCCTCTGAAATGGTGGAACTATCTTTTAAATGTGCATACATGCACAAGCCTGGGATCCAACCTATAAATAACCATAAATGGTCAATGCAAACAAACTGCACTCTCATGCAATATGCAAATCAAGCCTTTCTAGTTTCAAAGTCCAATGATCACAACTTAAATAACAGACCCAGAAGAGGAATTTTGAACAGTGGCAGGTAGAGACATGACAAAATGTTATATTTGGGGGCCTAAGCAGATTTACCACAAACAGGAAGATGCATTAACATACATTTTTAATGATTTATCATCCAATTATATATTGCATTACTGTTTTAAGTACTTTTGCACTATTCACATTAGATGTCAGATTAGATAAGTTTCCAAAAATATTCACATTTTTCCCCATCAAGTTTTTTTGCTAAATCTTGGATTTTATGCAAAAAGGTATGTACAGTGGTACCTCAGTTCTCAAACTCTTTAGAACTCAAATTTCTTAAAATTATTGTTCATTATTGTAATTTAGGTGAAGATCCGAACACTTTTTATGACCAATCAATGCAGACAATCAGGTAAGGATTCACATTCTTGCCACTGGATAGACCCGTACACCCGGAATTTCAGAACACTACAGGCAACGTGATAAGATTGTCAGGTGCAATTGCATAACTGCATGTGGATAGCTTGTAAAGTCAGGCCTGTAAATAATGCCTGAAATTGAATTCGGCATGTCATGCATCCCCTAACCACCCAGCAAGGGAAGCACAGAGCCTGCCCCAGGAGGCTCATGGAGTAAGGCCAGGGAGCACCCAGGATGGAATGGCAGCCCATAAAAGGGCAGAAACATGCAATGGGCAATTTAGGAAAGCAAGTCCCCCTAAATGCATGCTTTTCAAAACAGGGAGGCCTGAAGAAAAGCCTCATAACCCAGGAAGAACATACAATCCTTACAGAGTTTGCTTCACAGTGAAATTCTGAAAAAAAAAAGTTTTGAGAAAGAAAGATAGAAGGTGGGCAGAGTTTAACTTACCTGCGTGTGTGTTGGGGGTATATTCCTTCTACCATAGATTCCAAGCAGGGCATCTCGTGTCATGGAGATGTTGAACTTCACATACTCAGGGTGGTGTATGATGATATGGAACCTCCAGAAGAGGCCAGGAAGTACAATTTGCATAACTTGGGTGCCAATTGCCACTTCACCTCTGTCCATTACTTTCTCTCTGAGATAAACATCTTTCTCTATTAAAAAAAACACATGCATTTATGCAGCACATCAATGAACAAATAATTCTTGCACAAATCAGAAGTGTTTTGGGTCATTAACTTGAAGAATGAAGACCACCCATTCAGCTGTAATGCCAATGACATATCGATTCTAACTCAGTGCTTGAGTTTGTCTTAGCCACCTCAGCTACATATCTTGTAGTCAGCAGGCCAAGTCCTGTCAGCACTGAGTACAGGAATGTCCATTTATATGAAATGTTGTACCATGATCAGGACCTAGTTAATAAAGTTCAGTTTTCTCCAGCCCTGTTAGAAAGCCTACGTCAAATATTCAGCAAGCTGAATCCAAATGCATACTGCTAACACTACAATAAAAACCTGGCTATACAATCGACTGGAAACTAACAATTAATATATGCATTATATTCATATTTATTCTGCAAATTGTATTACAGTATAAGTTTGTACCTGTTGATTTTCATAATATATATTTAACTGTTCAAATGGTGTTGAGTGAATATACTCTGAAAGTCATTTTATGGACCAGTCAGTCCAGTCATTAACATTACACAATTTAGGTTTTCTCAATGACTAGTCATATCTCTATATTTATTATGCTGCAACATACTAGAATTATTCATTAGTCCAAAATCCCAGATAGCACAGACAACATCAACTGACTGAGATTAGTCAATTTTTAACTATTAATTGAAAAGTAATTGATTAATTGATTAATTTTAATTACATTTACAACTGTATTTGTTAAAATCTGGATTGCATTTCCAAAATATATTGAAATATATTGAAATATGTAAAACATAATTTTTTTTAGTCATCAGTCATCCTGACACACTTCATATTGGCTCATTTATTACCTTTAATGGTCTTGTTGGAAAGAGGCTCCTCATCTTGAGAAAAGTTGTTATCCCTGGTTTTAGGGCTCTTGTCAGCTTTACTAAGCCCGTTCTCATACAGCTGCCTATCCGTAGGCTGGAGGTGCAAGGTTAGGCCAAAGAGATGCACTGCTGCAAGGAAAATTTCACGTCAATATTATTATGACATGCATGGATACTTTGAATTACAATGCAGATATTCCTGAGAACAAAAGGCTAAAGTTCTGTTGTTAACATGCTGTGAGTACAGCTTGTAAAGCATTTATTTGTGTGCCGCAAAGCAGTGTAAGTGAGCTGATCATGTAAATAGATGTATATTGTGTTGTACCTGTGTAATGTTTTTCGGTGGAGCGCATGTGTTTGTTAGCGTGTTACCCTGCCACGGAAATTGTTAACCCCCTTCTCTGTGATGCTGCTAGTATGCAAGAGCATCAATAAAGGCACAGCTTACAATCTAAGAACTTGTGTTTTCTCCACCTTTTAGTGGAATGGGACATTACTTCACAATGACCCAAGAACTTGCACATTGGTGTCAAAAGTGGGACGGCAGGTCATTGAGGAGATTGATGATTTGATCTGCTGGCCCAAGTGTACCTCATGGTATTTCATGGAAGCAGCAATCCACCTAGCACTAGTGCTGGAAGGGGGTGGAGGAGCAATTTAGGCTCTTATCTACGCCGCCCTGGTCACTGCATTAGAGCAGTGGATCAACAAGGACCAACAGATGAGACCACAGGCACCATGCTATGGCATTTCCTGGTCACGTCACTCATCTTGTGTAACACGCCAGCCACATTCAAGAGACTAATAGAGCTACTCTAAACACCACAGGTTTCTGGGTCTTGCCTTGTACTACTGTGGGTTTGTACAGGACTTTGCCAACACTGCCAAACCAATCCAGCAGATCACAGAGAATGGACCTCTGAATAGTCTAAGGACAGCACCATCAGCTTCAACCATCTACAAACTGCGCTCACATAGGCTCCAGTAGTCGTGTACCCCAACTCAGTGCTCTCCTTCATTGTGGAAATGGATGCCAGCAGCAAGGGTTTCGGCACCATGTTGCCCAAGGTTGGGCTTCAGAGTCAGAAGGAGGTGGCCCTACTTCAGCTGGATGCTGAGTCACCCTGGACGGAACTACTGTGTCATCCGTCACATAATCCCAATCGGGATACAGACCTGCTGCCATTTCCACCCCTATCTCCATGGACGGCACTTGCAGCTGCGGTCACTGCATATCCATCACCTGATTGATGAGTTTCTGTAACCCAGCTAGCTGGAGGTCCTTCGAGGTTCAACACAAACCAGGTAGACTCCATGGCAATGCCGATGTCCTCTTGTGTAGGAGAACATCATTGAAAAGTGATTGGGAGGCCATTGACCACCAGTGGTCACATATAGAGCTGGATGTTGACCTGATGCAAGCCCGAGTCAGAGGTTATTTGTGCACTTCTGAGATGTATGCCACACCCGGAAGGGCCTAAACCACCAGTCCCAAGTTCCTGTACAGCAATACCAGGTGGGGCACCCATAGAGACGGTCGAATGTCCTGGACCTTTTCTCCTGCAACAATGCTGGGAACTGCTACGTACTTGTGGCCATGGACTATTTCCAAGTTGCCCAAGGTGTATGCAGCTCCCAACCAGGGTGCAGTGACCAGGGCTGAGAAGCTCATTCTTCTGCCGCTATATTGTGCTAGAAAAACTACACAGTGACCGGGGATGGAATTTGAAATGTTGGTGTTTAACGAGGTGTGCAGGCGGCTGGGGATTGTGAAGACCCACACCACCCCCTTTCACCCCCAAAGTGATGGGCTGGTGGGGCAGTTCAACCTCACGCTCACTGGGCAGCTTGCAGGATACACTAACTGCCCTGACAGTACCAAGGCACAGCGACCTCCCAACAGAAGTACTCCTATGATGCACAGGACTTCAGTCCAATCATAAGAATGGGTGGTTGCCCAAGCTGGGCAACTACTGGAGGGGACCAGCAGATGTCATTGAGCATGACACACCATTTCTATGTGTTGCAAATAAGTGTTGCACCTGTGTAATGTTTTGCTATAGAGTGCATGTGTTTGTTAGCATTTAACCTTGAGTGTGAGTGTCAAGTAAATAGAAAAGTAGTAAATCTAGTTTTTGCTGTTAGTGAGCTGTTAATTAAGGCAGAACTTCTGCTATAAATTACCTGTTGCTTTCTCAGTCTTAAAGCGGTATTGCTAATTAATTTATAATAACCCCAGAACTTGTCACACTGGTGTCACTTTCTTGCTTTATAAATTTAGGAAGAATGAGAATTTATTTGATACTCCAGACAATGTTTAATTATACATAACTCTGTGTTGCTAAAATTCTAAAATTTGTTCAACATGTCAGTAAGTCTCACGATCAGTTGTGGCTAAGTTTAAAAGGGGGGAGGGGCACTTTCCCAGGTTTCCTTGTGCCCCTCTTAATGGTATTCAGCTAATAAAAAAAATCAATTCTTATTTCAATTGTGTTTAGTCACATAAAACTCCACACTTACACCATATACATTGCTTTTTCCACGGTAAAGGTACACAATTAACTCAGAGTCAATAAAATAAGTAGTAAATTCACTCAAAAAAGTCCCGTTTTAATTGATCAGTGGCATTTGCTGTTTTTGATAGTATTTAAAATGTTTAACTTCAGTGTAATTTTTGGCAATAAATTTCAGTAAAAGTGCTAGGTTTACGAATTGGAGTAACAAAAACAGGTAGTGGAAAAAAAAAAGCTGATGTGCCTCAGAAACAAGAGGACAACTCGCTTCTTACCAACAACATAGATGAGCAAAACTGCAAGAGTTATGGTGATAGCTGTGGCACTCAGGGCAGCGCATTTCCAATTGCAGCACTTGTAGGACTTGTGGAAAGAGAAGGCTGGCCGGGAGAAAGTTCTTCTGGGTAACGGCCGTGGGGGGGGCGAGTAGACAGTACTTGATGTGAGGGGGTAATTATGGCTTCGTGCTCTGAAGAGGGTGGAGGATCCAGAACCATGTTTGAACAGAAAATGCCTACAGAATGGAAAATAAAGCACATTTTACTCATATTCACATGCTCTAAAGTAATCATCACATTGAAAAAATTACAATCGCAAATTATTATTTGACAACAAATAAAAAAATATTTGATTTAATTTAATACAAATAAACTTAAAGGGAAGCAACTTTTGTACAAAGCAACATTGCTATTATATGTAAAATATTAATTATTATTCAGTCAATTGACCTTCATTTGTAATTATAATAAAACTTTAAAGGGGTGCTGATGGAATGACAGCATTGTATTCCCCAGATAGCTCCAACCATCCAATCCATACTCGTCCTGCTTTCACCAATCTGTACAATTTCCAGAAGTACTGGATGGATCAACTGGAAATGTTATAGTTGATAAATGTGTTTTTACTTGAATGCTCTGACTCCTTGTACATATAACTCTGATACTACAGCTCTTCATTTATTTCACGTTCCATTTCATAGGACAATTTGCAGAATCTTTCCCCACCAATGAAGTGGTTACTTTTATTCCTTTGTGGATGTTTTATTGTGCATGTTTGAAAATGTCATTTAGATTATATGTTTAAGTATTTATATGTTCTCAAAAAATCCTAATCAAGCTCACACAATGCTAAAAAAGGCACACAAATTATTTATTTTGTGCTCTCAATTTCCTATTTCAAGCTCTCATTTTTTAACATTTTGGTAATGTTCTTACCTAAAGAAAATATGACATATGATGAAATATGATAATATTTCAGCTTTTAATCATAACCAATGAAGCAAAAAATTTGCAAAAATTTCAACAAAGGGGTTCATTGTTTTGTCTAATATGCTGAATTACTTCTGACTTGGAGCAAGTGTAGTAAAGGAAGCAAAGTAGTCAGGGCCAGAGTGGGACTGAATTTCTGACCGGGACTTCAAGCCCCCAGACAGCCCAATATAAAACTTTAAAAACAATCACACTATTATTATAGGTTTATAAAAACATATGCATTATCTAGGCTATTGAATGCACATTCTTACCTACACGATTTAATTTTGTGTTCATGTAATTTTCATTAGCATGTTTCACCAATATATATATATATATATATATATATATATATATATATATATATAAAGC
>JAODJW010000038.1:1969170-1979793 GCA_026777045.1 Hyperopisus bebe | reverse complement strand
TATTGACATGCTGATATATCCATATTCTGGGCTACTGAACACATATTGTTACATACATGCTTTAATTTTACATTAACATAATTATTACCAACACGTGTCACCAATATTAATAAAGCTTTGACATAAATAAGTAAGCTTCATCAAAGTACACATAAAATATATGATCAGTGTGTTTCAAAACATGTTTAATTAATCACTTACACAATTTATTTTCCCCGATTTTGCACAGAAAATTAATGATGCACATGAATTAAAGTTTCTATGCGAATGGGTCAAAACAATCTGACATTAAACCAACTTCCCAGTAGATTCAAACTTATTTTTTGGTGTTGTAGGGAAAAAGATGCACTGTTGTTGACAATGCAGCTTAGTACATAATGACTCACTCTGCCCTGACTTACGTTCTGACATAAATCATATGTCAAATACCGTTTGACACATGCATTTAATGAGCACATATGTACTTACACCCACACAAGGACATCAGCAGAGTAGGCGGGCCTTCAATGTACTGTAGCACAGGACACATTCGGAGGTGGTCTGGGACGCACATTCTTATCGTAGTGTGAACGCGAATGTGTCCTGGGCCGCATTGAAGGACCGCCTACTCAACTGATGCACGGATCTTGATGCGTTTTCAGTGTTTTATGGGTGCGTTCACACCTGTATTTAGCACTGTGCACTTGAGATGGGATCACTCAGGACACATGTTAATATCAGGTGTGAACAGGGCTTTAGCATGTGCCACCACTAAGTGAATTTTCTTCAGGTTTGGTCCCCAAATGAAATGGCTCCCAGATCTTCACCAACACAATGTTCCTGAAAAGTTTGAAAAAGATCCATAAAATACTTCTACCGTATTCACAAAATCAGCAAACCAGCACTGTTTGGAGCTCCCTCCACTATACAAAGAGTGTCACTTCAGAGAGTTATTTCCAATGTCAAGAAATACCTCAAGACCCATCTGTTACATTAATTACTCTACTAGTCCAATGCCTCTAGATCTTTAATTCCCCTGAATGTTCTTATTTTGCACTGTTTGCATTGTTTGAAAGCTCAGCCCAGCTGCATTTATGCCGGGTTCACTCCTTGACATCATGTATGTTTGCAATGTGCTATTTGCCTCACTCGTACACCACTTTGGACAAAAGAATGTAAATGTAAATATAATTGTACGTTTGCACTTTTGCATTCATTGCTTGATGCCACCTAGTGCTGCTGCTTCAGTTTTGGTGCGATTTGTCTCAAAATTAAATCTATTCCAGACCTTCTCCTACACAAAGATGCCGTAACGTTTGAAAAAGATCAAACAAATGCTTTTTGCTGATGCCATAAAGTGTCTATGGCTTCCATTTTATTCTTCTTAAGTTTTGGTGTATTTTGTCTTAGCATTTGGTCAGATATTCATTCACACAGTATGCAATCTGCAAAGTTTGAAAATGATTGGTCAGTACTTTATACGCTAATGGGATCAAGCATCTGAGGCTCCCCTTCTCTTTGTTATAACTTTGGGGCATCATACTTTGTGAACTGCTTCTGTTAAAACTCAATCTTTTGAATAGAATCTTGAGGATCTTAATTTGTATTCTTAATTTGAATCCAGATTAAGCTGTAGTGATTTGTTAACTTAGAATCTTTGTGTGAACAGGTCAATACTAATAATTAGATAGACAGACAGACAGATGATAGATAGATAGATAGATAGATAGATAGAAAGATAGATAGATAGACAGATGATAGATAATACAATTAACACAAGAAGAGGATCTAAGGGTATGAGAAGGAGTGGAGATATGAAGGACATCAGAAAGATGCCAGTTTATGGAGAGTCTTGCATATAAGAAGCAGAATCTTAATATCAGTACAATATTTTAAAGTGTGCTCATTTTCTATTTTTATTCTAGACTAAATTAATATCACAGAAGATTCAAAAGGGATTTATTGTCAATACAACAATATATATAGTATACAGCATATTGAAATGCTGTTTCGCCCAGCCCCCCCATATGTCTACTGTATGCAGAAAGGCACTAACTTTAGATTTCAATTTCATTTTTTGCACCATGATTGGGATTAACGAACTTCTCTGACGAACCTGTTACTTGTTTAATCTCCCCTCTCGTTACAGACTTTGTGCGAATCTTATGCCTCTCGTATGCTCCCTCGTCAGTCATGTATATAGTGCCTCTCAGTATTTAACTCCCCAGTCCGGTCATTGATGTTGCTGCCTGCATGTGCTCCCCAGTGTGTCCTGATTCTCCCTACCCCGTTTTGACCCCTTGTGTTCCATTTCCTTTAGCCCTGTTGATAGTTTTGTTTAACTAAAGCCCCTTTTGGTTCTCCCTACGCCCGCTTTTGTTTCCGCCCTTGCCCGTGACATAACAATAGTATCACCTTCTGGATTTGTTGATTTTTTTTTTTTTTATGTAAATATCAGTGGTAAGTATCATTTTTGAGGATTCTAAGTTATGCAGGAAGATCACTGCATCCCTTTGAACAACTGACCCCCTTCAAGAATTGTCCCCAGTGTCTTCTCCCCTTCGGGATTTTAGACGTGACCACCATGAACAGAATGGGAGTGAAATGATCAAGTATCTAGGAGCTGAAAGCACTCAGAATTAACTCTGGGCCTGACTGCCCTGGAAAGGGAAATCTTTAAGTCAAGGCTGAAAACTCACGTTTAGTCTAGCATACGGTGACAAAGCTGATAGCTAGTTCTCACCCCCATCTAGGGTTATAGTGTGCGGTGCAGAGCTTGTTAGGGATTTTGTTGAACTGGGTGTGCAGTGCTGTCACTCTGCCTTCACGAGTTCCATGTGTTGTTGGAGTGCTGGTGCTCAGGGGTTCCTCAAGCCTGTGCCCCTCCCCCCACCTCTCCTGCCAAGTTAAGCTACCACAGTTAATTTGACCTGCTGGAGCACCCTTATCTCCATACCGCACTACAAAATACCTTGAATAATTTCAACTCTTTATCACACAGTTTTATTAATGCACTGTCCGCTTCTCTGTCATGGATCTCCTAATGGTGAGCGGTTTCCTTTCTGCCCATCCAGCCTGTCCTGCTTCCTGCTGGACCGCAGCACCCCTCCATCCCACCTAAGGAAGCAGCTTCCTTCAGCTGGACCCTCCGCATTTATACCTGGACTATACACAATTGCACGTTATAAATTGGGACTTTGCTATTTTGGACTTCCTCTGCCCGCTCAGGAGGATGGGCTCCACCACTGAGTCTGGTTCCTCCCAAGGTGTCTTCCTACTAGGAAATTTTTCTTACCTCTGTCGCTTCTGGCTGGCTCTCTGGGGGCACTAGGCAGAGACAATGTAAAGTGCTTTGAAACAATGTAATTGTGAAAATGCGCTATATAAAAATAAATTGAATTGAAAGGCAGTGAAAAAGGTTGTAAAGGCGTCACCACCCTGAAAAGGGGGTCAAAGAACTCAGAGTTTTCCTGAAACTAAACCACCAACAATGTGGTAAAAGTACTTCCTGACATCCCAAGAAAGGGATTAAAACTGGCTGGCATCATCTAATGAGGACAGTAGTAAATGAATGATCTTGAACTGGTATTACATTACGAAGCGATTATTTTTTTGATGATTAACTGTATGGCATTATTATTAAGTGGACCATCCCCTGCTGGGATCTGGCAGTGGAAGCGTGTGAGGAGGAGGATGGGGTGATTATGCCAGAGGAAGAGGGAGTGGGAGAAAGCCCTCAGAGAAAACAAGTGCTACATTCAGTCCTTACCACTATAACATGCTAGAAATAAAGGATTATTGCATTGCAAAATGGGATTGGCTTGATTAAAATAAGGCAAACTAGAATGTGCATGAGAGATAAAGCAGGGCTAGCAGGTTTTGCCTTTCAGGGACCAGAAAAGTTAATTCATTTGAGAGCCAGAAACAAACCAGACAGGGCTGGTCTTCTAGCCAATGGGATTTGAGTCGTATGGATATGATTCTATGCAGAATGAACTGTTAAACACGATGACAAAGGAACTTCTGAAATTAGATATTAAGCCATAAAACCTGTTATTCAATATCATTGTTGAAAGCACCACAGACCCCTAGACAACCCAAATCAAAATACTGCATTTGAAAAGTTTACCGTGTTTTTTTGAGAGCCTAGAAATAATCATGACAGTGTTAGAATTGCGCAAATGGCTTGTAATGTCTGTCCAATCACAAGTCACAGGAAAGCTGCCTAAACTACTTACCATCCAATCAAAGTTCTTTACATCCAATTTTACAGTATAATATAAAATATGAATTTATCCATGAATGAAAGTATGAAAAGAACTTCTCAACAAGCATAACTGAATTTATAAACTGAAAACCTCCAACCACATATTTTGTAATTGCTCTCTTTCACATTTACCTGTATGTGGCATTGACACAACATTAGCTGAATTAGAAGAGAAAAGTGAAATTGAAACCAAAGTGGACTGTTTGACAGCATGCCAAGCAATTAGTTTCATCTGCAACCTGTTCCTATCTTTGTGCGCTGTGCCATCGTGCTTTAAGAAGACCACAGTTATGTCGTGCGCAAGAAATTCACTATTTCTTGCTTAAATGACTACAGTCCCATCACTTTAACCTCTGTAGTCATAAAGTGTCTGGATCATGTCACTCAACCTCAGCATCTCCACAGCCAGTTTGCATTTTGATGTAACAAATCTGTGGAAGATACCACTTCGTCGCCAAGCACACGGTTCTGGGACATTTCAGCAATGAATAACACCCACACCAGGATGCTGTGTATTTGCTATAGATCAGTCTTTAACACCATTATACCACCCAGACTGGTTTTAAAAGTGGGAAATCTCAGTCTGAACAGCTCCATCTGCGACTGGGTATTTGACTTCTAAACTCACAGACCCCAGACAGGGAGAACTGGCACCCAGCGATCATACTCATTGATTGTACTGCATTCCGCAAGGCTGTCTCAGCCCACTGATGCATGGCGCGTTCACTTACGACTGTATGGTAAAACCTGAGAGCGCCGGCATCATCAATGCAAGTTTGTGGACATCACCACCATGATTGGTCTCATCGGTGATGGTGATGAGGTAGTCTACCAGCAGGAGGTACAAGACCTCACTGAATGGTGCGACGACAGCAAACTCTCCCTGACCATTTACAAAACAAGGCAGATAATCATCGAACTTCAGAAGAACAGAGGCCTTCACTCCCCAGCATTCACTGATGGATCTCCTGTTCAGGCAGCCAGCAGCTTCCGGTTCCTGTGTGTCCAGATCAACTCCCTTTGTACATCAGCTGCATCCTCAAGAAGACTCAGTAGAGGGTGATCATCCTGCAGAGACTGAAGAACTTTGGGTTGGGAACCAAAACCCTGGTGAACCTCTACCAATGCACCTCTCAGAACATCCTAACTGGATGCATTGTGGTGTGGTTTGGTAAGCAAACTGCTCAGGACCTCAGATTACTGCAAAGAACTGTCCAGATGGTTTTAAAGATCTTGCAGGGAGCAAATTCATCATCAGGGATACTGGTCATTCAGTTCATTGCTCTTTACATTCCTGCCCTAGAAAGTCCTACCATTACAATATACTGCTATTGTTAATACTCTACCTGCACTTTATATTTATTTGCACCTTATCATTATATATATTCTTCTATACTCTCATTCATTTGCCATTTTATACTGTGGTCCCACTGCATATATCTGTTACTTGTCTACTCATTCTTATACTGCAGTGTTTTCTCTTGTACTACCCTAGTCTGTGCAGAGGTCAGGAGGTGAATTGAAAAGAAATATGAAAATGAAGACTAAAGAGTTGAAGAGCTAAAAAAGAAGTTATACTAATTCAAGGAGAAGGAGAAGGATGAAGAACAATGTCTAAGTATATAGATATCCCAGTGATCACTGCTATCTGAATAACCAGGAAGAGGAATTTGAATCATTCAACCCAAACGCTGCCTAGAAGTCAAACTCTCAAAACCTCATTCCAGAAAAAAGAGGCGTCATATGTAAGCTACTGGCAGCACCGTGCTGTTGGGGTGCGTCTCATCAGCGGGGACTTGGGATTTTGTCAGAATTCAAGGAATGATGGATGGCACAAAAGTACAGGGACCTACTGCAAAGGAATCTAATTCTGTCTGTAAAAGAAAGGAAAAAGAAACTCAGGAATCTGTGATACGCTTTGAAACCTGCAGTTCATAAGTGTTATCCAATGAATTTACAGTACTGAAGCTACAGCATATATTTGTTAAGATGAGTGTGTAACATCACGCTTAACCAGTGTACAAATTTGGCTGACTCAAACACACACACAGACACAGAAACACGCACACAGACACACACAGACACGTCGGGTAAACATATCTTTATGGGGACCGCTCATTCATTTCTATGGGAAAAATGCTATCGCTAACTATGACAACTTTAACCCCTACCCAGCCCTGACCATAACCATAAGTAACCAAGAGAAATACAAGAGTTGCATTTTTTTATTGCAGTCACAGATTTTTATTAAATTGCCTTCCCCTTAAGGGAAAAAATGGGTATTTATCACGTTGTGGGGACATTGTGTGTGTGTGTGTGTGTGTGTCTATGTCTGTGTTGATTATGTTCATATTACATTGTGGGGACGAAATGTAATAAAATTTTGATGTTGTGGGGATCATTTTCCAGGTCCCCACAAAGAACTATGAATGCAATCAAAAAACTAAAAATGGTAAAAGTCTCACGTTTTGTTTGGTTACTTATGGTTAAGGTTAGGGCTGGGTGGGGGGTGGGGTTATCATATTGGGATTACAACTTTCCCCATAGAAATGGAGGGTCTCCACAAAGATATTATTACAAACATGTGTGTGTGTATATATGTGTGTATTGTTCGAAAGAATGGGGTCACCTACAAATTTCCTTGCTTTTGAAGAAAGCAAGTTTTTTGCCCATTAAAATTACATCAGAATGATCAGAAATACTCAGTAGACATGACTATCATAGCTCTAAACAGCAGTCTTTTAATGAAATATCTACGTAGGTGTACAGTGGCCCATTATCAGCAACAATTAGTCCTGTTTTCCAGTGGAATGTTGTGTTTCCCAGTTTACTATTGAGCAACAAGTTAAATATATTAGAGGGTGTAGTTTGAGAAACAGACACCTCAAAGGTCTCAACCAGCAGCTTCATTAAATGGTACCTGCAAAAGACCAACAGTGAAGAAACAATTCCGGGATGCTGGACTTCTAGGCAGAATTGCAAAGAGAAACAGTATCTCAGAATGGCCAATATAAAGAAAAGATTGAGACGGGCAAATGAACAAAGACACCGGAGAGAGGAAGATGGGAAACAGTGCTATGGATAGATGAATGTAAGTTTAAGGTGTTTGGATCACAAGGAAGAACATTTGTGAGATGCAGATAAAATGAAAAGACTCTGGAGGAGTGCGTGACAACATCTATCCAGCATGGTGGAGGTAATGTAATGGTCTGGAGCTGTTTTGGTGATGGTAAAGTGGGAGATTTGTACAGGGTCAAAGGGATCTTTGAAGAAGGAAGGCTGTCACTCCGTTTTGCAGTGCTATGCCATACCCTGTGGACGGTGTTTAATTTCTAGCCGATTTCGTCCTACAACAGGACAATGACCCAAACACAGCTCCAAACTATGCAAGAACTACAGTATTTAGGGAGGAAGCAGTCAGCTGGCATTCTGCATATAATGGAGTGACCAGCACAGTCAGCTGGTATTCTGCGTATACAGTAATGGAGTGACCAGCAGTCACCGGATCTCAGCTCTATTGAGCCAATCCAACTTGAGGGAGATGCTTCAGGAAGCATGGGGTAAAATCTCATCAAATTACCTCAACAAACTGACATCTAGAATGCCCAAGGTCTACAAGGCTGGAATTGCTGCAAATAGAGTACTCTTTGACGAATACAAATGAAAGCAAAGTTTGAAGAAGACAATTATTATTTTAATTTCTAAAATTATTTTTAAACAACTTTTGTCAATGATCATTTCCTATTTATTTAGCTATATTTCATATTCAAACTCATTTCATGTATGTTTTCATGGAAAACATGAAAATGGTAGTCTAAATAAATAAAGAGAATATGTGTACAGATATATATATATTTTTTTTCTTTCATGCAACAATTTGGTTATCGCCAGTTTAATGGCATTTACCAGTTAATGAAGCTTTACTTTTTATTCATGAGCTATGTAGGTAATTATTCAGTGATAAAATCTTTGCGGGCTAATGTTTATTGCCATTGACTGACAGTGAACTCATTCATCTTCCTAATGGCTATCGACTATAGCGTCAGCCTGTAGTGAGCCTGAAACTAACCCCAAGGCAGGGGACCACCTCGAGTAAGGTGCTGGTCCACTGCAGCGCACACACCTACGCTTTGGGCAATTTAATGATTCCAGTTCACCTAACTGTCTTTTGGCCTACAGAACGAAAAACACACAACAGAGGAGAACATATAAATGCCACACACACAAACCCCAACCTTGCAGGTCCGAAACAACTATGCTACCCACTGAGCCATTGTGCTACTTAATTCTCGCTTAATTTTAGCGAAGAAAAAAATTCAGAGTCTCTGTGTTGTATGCATGGCTGCACGTCACTCCAATGGCTGAACGTGTCAAAGTGGGATACTAATATAAAAGGAAGGAAACATCAAATACAAAACGTACTCCTGTTCTGGCAGTAGTTAGCTAGCCAAAGGCAAATCGTAATCTTGCTAACTAGCATTAGAACTAGGTACAGGTAAGGTGACGACATAATCCATGTCAGGGGTGACACTGTGAGCTACTTCAGGTTTTATGAACTGAAACTGAAAGTGCCCTGTGCTTCGCTAATTAGTTCAGTTCTTCTTGTGCCTTTACTGGATGGCTTCCTCGATTGAACGACTCATCCAGCTGTTTCACATTAACATTAGTGACAGATGCAAAATAAATAAATCACAGGACCCTGATGGCATCTTACCTATAGTTTTAAAAGAGATTAGGGATATTATTACCCAACCTTTAACTTTACTATTCCAGAAATCCTTATTTGCTGGTGTGGTACCTACTGATTGGAAGCATGCCAATATAACACCCATATTCAAAAAAGGAGATAGAAGTAATCCAGCAAACTATAGGCAAAATCATTGCATAATTGGAAGAGTAATGGAATCCAAGTGAAAATGGTAGATTACCTGGATTCAAATAATCCAGTGCAAATAGCCACACTGGCTATCCACCCCAGGTGCAAACAGCTTTGTTGGCTACTGACACCTGGGTGCAAATAGAATCTGGCCAAAAAAATTGCTCTAGGTTCTAGGAGATATTTTTAAATCAAACTCATGATTGCACCACCGAAAACTACGAGATGATTCGCATTATATATTGGCTCAAAACTGGACATGGCATTTTATTTTTAAAATACAGAGCGATTGCACAATATACAGGATTGGTGAAAACTTTAATTCTCGTATTTCCCGAAAGACTTAATTGCATGACTATTGCAAGGGCCAAGCTAAAACGTGTCAATATATTATTTCATTTTGAAAATTATCAGCAATTGTAGTTTTGATCAGGTATGTTACATTATCCCAATTTAAGTTACAGTTTCAATGGTTTCTATTTCCAGTGACATGGTTAATTAGTCATGATGTGTTGTGCTGATTTCCAGTAAAATGGTACTGTTACTTTAAGAATTTAGACCTAGTTGGTTGGCAAAAAGCTAAAACGGGGCTTGTAGGTTAATGCTCTGGAACCATATTCTTGTCTTATTGCAAACATAAGGTAAAACATAAGAAAACGTTTACATGAACTTTACATTTTACCATACATGACAATGTACATTACAGGAAATACATGTTTATTGCTTGTTGTTACTTAATAAAAAATTATATCCCTTTTATATTATTCTTAGGAAAGATACGTATGATCTCTACACATTCAGTTGGTTTATTAGAAATGACAAAATTCATGTTATATCCTCAGAACACAGGAGTGAATGCATCAATGGGAAAAGGATGTTTCCTTTTCAAAATACTGAGTCTAGTTGTGTAGGAACCAATGTCCACTAAGTTCAAAGAATTATACATATAAACTAACACCGACAAAACATTCATTTAATTACAAAATACATAGTGTATAAATTTAGAATATATGTTTGACAATACAGTGGTACCTCAGTTCTCGAACTCAATAGAACTCGAACTCGAACCAAACAGTTCGAGAAAACATTACCTAGAACTCGATCTGAATCTCAGAAGTCAAACCGTGAACGCCGACCAAAGATAACTTGTATGCGCGGGGAAATAAATCACGCGGCACGTCTCGCAGCGGAAACAAAGGGTAACGACAATGATAGACAGTAACAGTACTTATTATTATTATTATTATTATTATTATTATTATTATTATATACTAAAATGCAGTTTTAAATAAAGATTTCTTATTAATTATTTTAATCTTAATAATAAACCATTAATACATTTAATTATAATAATATTGTCGTGCCCAGCGGGGACCGACCAGAGACAAAGGCGCAGACGTCGACAGGGTATCGGGGAATACGGAGTTTAATTACAGGTAAGGCAGGCAAAACACAGACGGACAATACAATGACCGGACTGGGGAAACAAACTGAAACGCGG